>JPYR01000143.1:21716-42213 GCA_000775305.1 Belgica antarctica
GGAGATTCCCGGGATGTCACAACGCTGCGCCAAATGGAAACAAATTTTTAAGAAGCTTCGGGGCTTGCTGAAGGGTGAAAGCGATCTTTTGAAGCTATGAAAATGTTTTTTCTAAGAGATCCTTCTTAGAAGTTTCTAAGCTTGTCATTGAAATTGAGATCTTTAAGCTCCGGCGTTTCGACTGCAGCTCATATGTAAAATCGAAAAATCGCAACCGTCTTCATCCTTCATCGGGATTACGGCACGAGACCTTTGAAAGCTCGACGACTCGACCTTTTCGTCGTTTAACCTCACATTACTATGCTAAGCACAAAATGAAAAACTTTTCCCGTTCACCAAACAACACAATTTTCCATTAAATTCTGGGCAACTAAAAATAAAACACCATTAAAAAGCATTTCTTTGTTCGTGGATTCTCTAAGCAAGTCGAGTTTTGTGCCACACGTGGTTTCGCTGGTGCCGGAGTTCTCCCAGTCTCGAGACTTCTCTAATTTCACATTTAAAATCACGGCTTTAATGTGAGCCGGCATCGAACTCGAACAAGAGCAGTGAATTTTCTTCTTCCCCTTGGAGGTTCGCATTAAATTTCGCTTTTTTCACGTCGCATTTTTCGTGTTTGACATTTGAAAATTGAATTTGCGCTCCGGTGCTTGGAAGGAAAACATATGCGGCAGGGTAGGAGAATGAAAATGTCGTCGAAATGAATTTTTAAAGGATCCACCCTCGATCCCGCTCCACATCAAAAACGTTTTTCTAGCATTGGCATGGGCTGTAATGTCCTTGGGAGGGAAATTCCATCGAAGTGCCTGAATTTATGATCAAACATTCGCTGTGCCAAGCCGTAAAGCAAGAACCAGAAGCCGGAGGGAGTGAGCGGAAGCGCCTCAAAGCCAGAGAGAAAAATTATCCAAGATAAATTGCTTCGCAACCATAAATAAGTGAATGAAATTAATACAGATGAATCATTCGGCGTTGCTGTTGTTGTGCTGCGGTCTTGGCAAATTGACCGAAAATTGTTTTTCATCTTTCTCTCGGGAAAGCGAGGCGTCTTCAAGCAGTTCTCCTCTCGCACTCGCCTGCATCTCGCTTTCTATTGACCCGATTACAGATCGAGGCGCATCGCCGAGAGAACCGAAAAGCGGAGAAGATAAAATTGAGAAAGTGTTTTTCTGTCATAGATTTGCGCGCGCGTCTCTGAGGCGGTCATCGTCGTTGTCCGCTTGAAGAGAACCCACAGTGGACCACCGTCACAGCAGAAGAGAACTGTGTCAACGTCGCTTGAACAATTTCATTACTTTTATTTTCCCTGTTTACTTCGACAAAGCGCCATGAAATCAATGCTGGAATTAAATTTCCATTAAATTTCGTTTTCCTTCTCGGCACAACTTGCATTTGAAATTCAGATGAGACTCCCGCGAGTGTCTCGGGATGTCTCTGGCACGTAAAACAGAACCATTGATTTGATTTGAGCGAGCGTGCGAGATTTCGCGAGATGAATCACCGGCTACTTCAGTTCAAGGCTGTTTTGATGTGCTTTCGAGGCAAGACTGCCACAAACAAACTGAAGACCGTTAATTGACGTCTACTTTTCATCATCATCTGCTTCGGTTTTCTTTTTAAGCGATTTTCTTCTCTCGTTACGGCTGAGCTTATGGCACAAGTGCGTAGTTTTGTTGGACAATTTCCACATTTTTGCAACAAAGAAGACGACATGAACGTTCGAAGATCGAGCGAGATAGAAAGACGTTCGACGGCAATTCGTCATTAGACAATTTCTTGGTTCGATAACAAGAGAAGGATTTGCAAAACTTCGGGGTTTGAGTGGAGGTTTTGGTACACTTGAATAGGTTATTGAGCTGGCTGGGGGCGATCAAAGGTGAAGTCATGTGGATTAAGTGACTTGACTTTGTGACTATGGACGAAGGCACTTGAAAGCACGTCATTGAAAGACGTTTTATTGACAAGATAAGATTGAAAATTAAATTTGTAATCAATTAGGGAGGTTCGTAAGTTAGGTCACCAGGATCTGTTTAAGTGAAAATTTGATAAAATATCCTTGAACTCGATTTTTAAACTGAAAAGTACACCAAAGCTCTTTAAAATCCTAAAATATTCACAATCATGACATCACCAAGCACAAACCCCAGCAATCAAATCGTTAAACCACACAAAAAATCTTCATCCACCTTTTTGCCGTTTTCTAGTCATCGATAAGCAAGACTTGAAAAATTGATTTTCTTCCTTTCGTTTTGTCGTGGGGGATTGGACGACCTCTGAACTCTCCAAAAAAACTTTATGCAATAACTTTCGCCCTCGATTTCCATCGTTGCTTGTTGGACTAAAAGCTTTTAATTTTCTCCCTCCGTTTTGCGCTTTTCATTGTGTCGTCTTTAAAGCCGGGGGAAGCGGTAGAAATTTCAATTTGTGTTCGCAGAGCCATCATCGGCTTAATACAAGTTCACCCTCCACCCACTCTTCGTCTTAATATCACAGAAATTTGTAATTTTCACCTTCAACTTCTGCGTTTAGGGCCGCAAACGCTTTTTTAATAACTCGGAAGCCATTCAAAGCGGCTGTGGATCAATCGGCAGTTCATTCATGAACCGCAACAAAGCGAGGAAGCTCTTGGGGCGCACGTTTGTTTCGCGCCCGAAACGTGATTGCGTAGAAAACCGGGTTTTCCATGGCCTCGGAAGCTTTAATCACTCGCCGCACTCTCGTCTGCTTTTGATAGCCAATTAACAGCTTGATGGAAATTTCATTTTCGCTTCAAGCCTTTTCAGACGCTCCGCTAATTAAAGCGCGATCAATCACAGACAACACACATTTAAGAGCGAACACTCTTGTGCAATTAGAAAATCAGCTGCTCCGAGCCAGAGTATAGCACTGCAATTCAACTTAGCATCGATTCTTTGCGTTTTCAAGTTTCTTTCGCTTAGCCAAGCGTGTATGAAATCTTAAAAAGCACTCGGCGAGGAGAAAACTGCTTGATAAATGGCTTTCCACAGATCTTGACCGTAAAAGTCGAGATTCAAACGGCTTCCAGAATAAGCGAGAACCGCTTTCCGAGATTGCAACTGTTGTTAAGGGGATAACGAGAGGGCTTGCGGTCAGAAATTAGCGATTACGGTTGATTACGAGGTCACCGCGGGGTGAAAAGTGAAGTCTGACTGGAAGATCGGCTTGAAATTCACAAGTTTCTTCTTGACTAAGCGAGTTCTGACCACTCCCAACGCCCTCCGCCGATTTCCACGCCTGCTTATGCCTACAGCCTTGCTTTTTCAGCGTTTTCGCATGCCATTTCAGCATTGCTACGCCTCCACGGCTTTGAAAAATCAGACGACATGCAATTAGCCAAGTTTGAATCTATCGGCAGCGTTTAGCCCTGTAATTAGGTCATCCCCTTCCAAGACGTCACCACCCCCAACGCGCCCACTCAAATATTTCAACTCTACTGCTGTTGAATGCCGTGTAAATGACTCTGTTGTCTCCGCAGCTGTTTCATTGTTAAGCTTTTTTACATGCCGCTACCCACCCCGAAACACTTGTTTGCGCTCCACGAACACCAGCTTTGCCGCATATTTTCAATCGATTCGATCGCATTTTGAGCCATAAACGTTTGTAGCGAAAACTTTTCATAATAAAGAGTGCTAATAAACTAGGAGAAATAACAAAATCGGGGTCATCCAAGCTTTGTTACTGCACGAATGTGATATTTTGGCATGGAGGGGCTTGAGTTTGCGCAGGTCTGCACCGTGTGACGTGACTCACGAACGCCGCCCAACGTAAATGTCTCAACAATTTGCATCACAAATGAAATGCAAATGGTTTCTTTTAAAATAATAATGATTTAAACGCGATTTCGCGTAGTTTTTCAATTATATAGCAATCGTGCAAATTGATTTGTATTTTTAGAATCTGCTTTATTTTCTGTTTTTTCGCTTGCTTCTCGCTCGCAGCGAGCTTCGATTCAAGGGCGAAGACACAAAATTTGCATTTTAAGTTTCTTTTTGTATCACAAAGTGCACAGCAAACGGAAAATTGATAAAAAACAACCTGCGATTAGAGACAACCGACAAATGATGAAGGAGGAAGTGGGGCTTGAACGTACTTTTCTCGTGTTCTTCGAGCAGATGCTCAATTTTCTCTAGTCGCGCTTCTCGAATCGATCTCTTCTGCGGACTTGACATCAATTTCGGTGTCATAAATTTCGAAGAAACTTGTTATCAACAACTTTTCGAACTGGAACGAACTTTCGATCCCTCGACTCTTCAACTGTTCGTCTAATTAATCACACCGCCTCCGGGAAAATACCCGAAAAAGTCCCAGAAAGGGGCTCGAAACAATTTAAAAAACTTGTCTTTACTGTAAAAGTTTCACGAAAAACTAACTCGATTCGCCAAATTGACACACAAAGACACGCTCGCCATCGTCACAATTAAATTACGCAATCTACAAACAAGCTGAGAACTTCATTATAATTGAGGAATGGTCGGTGACGACGTTTGAAGCGCAAGTGAAGAAGAAATTATTACAAATATTCGCAGTAATTTTAGAATGTCCAAGTCAGTCGGTGAATGAAAAACGCTTCAAGAGATGTTGGCTCGAAGGGGCTAGTGATCCTTGAGAAGCTTTGGAAGACCTTCAGAAAGCTTTGAAAGGCCTTGAAGACTTTGAAAATTCTTTAAAGTGAAAGAAGTTTGACAAAATTTGAAGAACTTTTCGTGTCAAAGTATGAAACTTTGGCCCCTTCGACCTTTCTCACACACTCCCTGCCCTTGAGAGACGAAAATCGAAAGACATTTAGCGAGTTTCTTCAATCTCAAGAGATCCATCAATCTAATGTGATGAGAAAACGAGAAGCGTTCAAGGATGCCGCTCGGCAATGCTTCCGTTCATCGAAATCGAGCGTCTCTGCTCTACCCATGCGTTGTGCTGAATGTGAATTGCATCATGAGCGGTCCGAAGCTCTGAAAATATGATGGAAAAAATTTCCACGCTTGCATTCCTCGCATTGCATCACATTTTCCACGACGAGCTGACTGTCGACACTCTCACCAGATGTTCCCGCCGGAAGTTTTCACTTGTCGAACGAGCTTTCTACATCGGCAGACGTGTTTACAAGCGGAGACGCTGACTCGACTTGACGGCCAATCGGTCACAAATTAAAACTCGACGCTGGGGCGCGACATTTCCCCCAGCCAAAAATCCATTGTCACGACTTGACTAAAAATAAAAACAAAATCAAATTAATTTCGAGGCGGGGAGGGAAAGCGCATGGAAGTTCCTGCAGTTCGTTCAAAAATTTACATTTTCGTGGATCTCAACCGAAAATAGTTTTTCGTCTTCGTTTCATCTGCACATCATTATCATCATCTCCGACTTGCTACATGCTGTTTTATGGAATGATAATTTCACTTAAATTATCTTCCAGCTGATGATCATGGAGCGGAAGAGTGTGCGCGTTCGGAAAGCATGCAAGCGGTGCTGTGGCGCTTGAAAGGGCGGAATTTCGGGGGTGTGAGCGGAGAATTTGCGATGTTGGCCAGAGCTGAAAAGGTTGTGATGCAAACACACTCGGTTTCGGTTTCCAATCAAAATTACTATGACACGAAATGAAAACTGTTAGATGACACAAGTTGTGCTTTGGGAAAACCCTCGGTCGACTTTGAACCGGTACAAAGCAACTCGAAGCTGTCAGAAACTAATCTTCACAAGCGATAACCCCGACGAATGTTGCTTGTTCCTTCATCGTCATCGTATCGAGCGAATATGTTGAGACGGACGGTGATCGAGGGGCTCGGCAACAGCTTAATGTCGTGGAAGTTGTCATAAGTCGGCCCTTTTCAACATCCCCAGTTGACCTAGTGACTTTAATGAGGATTTACGGCCACCGAGCGCCTTCCCGAGCAACCCTTCTGCAAAGAAAGGCCTCAAAGGAGTTCATTCCATTCCATCAGCCGTTCGCTTGAGGTGTCATTACTCATCATGTGTGAACGTTGCCTTGTCTTTATCTTTTTCATCGTGTTTTCCTACAGAAACTTTTTTCTTTCTTCTCTTTCACTGAGTCGAGGAGAAATTTTCTTTCTTTTCGCTTCCTCAACGCGGGTGGAAATTAATTTTCCTTGTTTGTTCCGTCGTTGTCTCACACATTCACTTAGTGTATGACCCATTATCAATATACGTTCACTTTTTTACCCTCGTCATCATTATCATACGCAATTATTTGTGTTTTCGCGAAAGCCTCAGCAGTTTTCGATAATTTGTTCGCTCCGAAATGAATTAAATTGTTATGCGCTCGCACATCACCATCACCAAGAAGGCCTTTGCCTACATTTCAAGTGCTCAGTGTGGCTTGAAAGAGAAAGTCGATGTGGTGAGTGCTTCGTCAGCACCGTCAGCGGCTGAGAAATCCGACGAATCCGGTGCGGTTGCGAGCGCCCGACTTAAAATTCACCAAATGCGAGCGAGTCATTGACTCCGGAGCGTTAATTAAGTTACAAAATTTCTTTTCTATCAAAATTCACTTGGCATTTACATAACTTCGGAGCCAGCCAGCAGTTCCGAGAGAAAAAAATGTGTGTGACACCAATAATTTCCTCGCTGGATGGTCGGGCGCTGGAAATTAATAGACCAGGCCGTGGTTCGACCCAGAACAAGAGGACTTTGTGTCACACGCGGCTTCAGGTACAGACAGCGCAGGATGAAAATCATGACTTATGCTCGGTAAGTCGTAGTCTGAGCTGCGAAGAAAAAATGCGGAGAGCGAGTGAGAGAGAAAGAAAAACTAATACGGAATAAGTTGAGGCCGAGCCCCGTAGGAAAATACGCTGAAAGTGACGGTGAGCCAGGCTGGCGCGATCACGATGCTCCCTGCCCTCGCCGCCAGCCCACGGCGGGCCTCGCTGACCCAATGCCATGCACGAAAAGCCCCTTCAATCGGGCGAGAGCTCGAAAATCAAGTTTTTTTCTTTCTTCACTAACTTCTCCGTTTTTTCGGCCGCCATTTTCACTGCCTCGATGGTGTTCATCATACGACTTTTTCACATTTCACTTTTTTCGCACCGAATTTTCTCAACTTATCACTGAGTGAGTGGCGTCGACGGGTCGATGGATGCATGCGGGGGCTCAATCAAGATACTTACTCGTTACTTTCATGCCTAGGATGGGGTGCTGGTTGGCCTGTTTGTTCTGTTCAGCGAACGAAGTCGTTCTTGGTCGCCCACTCATGGTGATCCCTTTTCTGAGTTATCCGCTCTGATCGTTTCACTAAGCACTATCGTCACACTATCACTTTGTCACGCTTTCTTTCTCGCTGGCTCTCGGCTATCTTAAAACAAAGAAATTTTCTTCGCCAGCACAATTTTTCACTTTCGCACTTTTCTAGCTTGTCAATCTCCGTTTTGTCGTCGTCTCCTGTCTGTCAAACGAACTGTGTACGCGGCTGAGCCATTTCGTTTGATCTTCATTAACAGTTTAACTTCCTGCGAATCGTCAATTTCCTTTAGAGTTCCTTTTAACCAATCGATCGATTTTTCACTGTTGTTTCTGCGTGCGTTGGATTCGACACTGGATTGGAAGTTCTCGTGGTTGCCGCGTGCAGCGCTTTTTGTTGCGAGTGTATTCGACGAGGCTGGATTTGAATTCTAGAAAACCGTTAAAAGATTCGATAGATTGATTCGAAAGTTTGAGATTCGATAATTACGTTTGAGAAACTACTTTGACTTCAAAAATTCATAACTTTATTTCAACTTTAATTCAACTGAAAAGTCATACATTTGATGACGCATAAATCTTCTTTGATCCACATTCAGATAATTTCAAATCTAAGTATGAAAACGTCAAAAAAGATTTATTTCATTAAATTCATGATAAGAAGCTTATCATTTGAAAAAAGAAGTCAGCAGACTTCAATCTAACAAATAAAATCAAAACAATAAGCACAAAGGCTGTATAAGCTTCCCAACTGATACAACAAACACTCAACTGCTAAAATTATGACAAATTTAGTGTCAAATTTATTCAAACCTTGAGAAAATAAAATTTTAACACACTCAATTTGTAATGCAGTCACTTCTCACTCTGTCACTACTTAATTGTGATTTATTAATTTCTCTCGTCGATTTATCATCGCCGCTTTCAAATCAAGTTGTAAACATCGAATCAACAACCCGCTGAAACATGACAAATATTTTTTATTTCGCCGATCAACCTGAAACGAATGAAGAAAGAGTCAAAAGCAAAAAACAGTTCTAATAATGTCGGTTCATGTTATGTTTTATTTTTAGCATTTTTGTCATCTACAGTACTTCCTTGTTGACGATAGACGAGAGTAGCTAAATCATATTTTTAAAAATATTCATAAATAACTTGTCACTAGTTTTCTTGACAGTTCGTAAAGAAAACGCGAGAAAACTTTCTCCGCGTTCTTCTCGCAAGATCAAAGAAATAAAAAGGCACTATTCTACTTTCTAATACGGAATCAACTAAAAGAAAGACAGAAGAGTTTACACATTACGTTATTGATAGTTTGTGACTGCCACAAGCACGTTTTCCTTGCCGTCGAGAATTCCAGCAATTTCAATGTCACATGTAAATTGATTTTCAGATATTTTTTCAGTGTAAAATTGTTCTTGTGGCAGAATCAAAAATTCTGAATAGGTTTCGAATGGAATGTAATTACTTCATACACAAAATCATAGGACTGATCCCGTTATAATTTATTTTGAAGTTTAGTGTTAGAAAAGAAGCAGTTGATGTGGCATGGATTTCGATTGAAGGTTTTCGGGTCGTTTAGTCATGAATTTCAATCGGTTTTTGTGATGTTTTTTCGATGGTGGCTTTTAAATTATGGAATTAACACTGAACATGCTTCCATCAACTGCTTTGTTCCTTACAAATCCAATTTTAGTTTAAAATTCAATCTTCAATTGTATTTCTATTTTGTAAAGTTTTAAATTTCCTTTCGTTTCAATTGTTCCTGTAAATTTCAGTGATTAAAATTTCAAGTTTTCATTTCATTTTGATTTCTTCTGATTTAAGGTACTTTTGAATCATTTTCAATATTTTCTTCTGTCTGTCATTCTTGACACTTATCGATAGTTGTCTGCTAACCTAATGTTGACTCCAGGATGTCTAGACACATCGCTGGATATACTTGATAACACATTTAATCAAACATTATGAGTGACAATCAATTAGTACGTCGTTAAACTCTGCAGGAATTTACTTAACAGTTTAATTATTTACAAGTAGTTCCACTTTCAAATAAATAAATTAAGAAACTCGAACTTTAATTAAATAACTTAGCGTCAAATTAATTTTGGTTTCCTACTTTCTTAACTCCACTTCAAGTGAAGATGAAGCTTCGAAAAGTCTTCATGAATAAATAAGCGGATCGTCCAAGAGTACGGAAGAGTGATAAGGGACTTGAAACGTAATAACAAAAGAAATGATTCATAAGTTGGGTTGGTGTGGGTGTTGAGTCATAAAAGTTTGTTTTCTTGAAGTTTTCCTAGCGATTATGCAAGTTTCTTAAAGATTTTGTTAGATTTTGTAAGACTTCTTGAGTTTTCTTATAATTTCTTAACACTTTTTTATAATTTCGTTAAGAAACTTCAACTTTTAGGTGTTCTCCAACTAAGTGACTTAACACTCAACCACCCCAATTACAAAGAAACTTCCCGTTCCGGACGAAAAAAGCGACGACAAACATTTTACAAAACTACCAATCACTAAGATTTTCTCGATTAAATTAATTAAATTAAGTCACAGCAGAGACAATCAATTGAACTGCCAAACGCGTGGCGATTCGTCAACGTCTCGAGTGTTGCGACGATTCTTCTTTAAATAAATGGTGTTTTCTTACAGTTTTTCTTCATCTTTTGTTCATCATTGGCGATGAATATTTTATGCTCAAAGAGTTCATAAAACAAAAAGAAGTTAAGGACTAGATCTATACGAAAATAATGTCTTAAGTGTAACTAAATCACTACAACAATGTAACAAATAGTTTCGGGGTGGATCAAGCCCGCTTCTTAAAATCAAACACAATCGATCGTAAACACTGTACACAAGCCACAATCTGAATAGAATCAGCTGCGAGAAGACATTGCAATAGAAGATTTAAGCAGATCAATAGAAAATATCGTTCAATAAGATTGTTTATGAGGTTTCCATGAATGCCATTAGTATAAGGTACAAATTTACACGTTTTACAATTGGATTGGTTCGACCGCCATCACATCGTCGTCGTCGTCGTCGTTTCAATGTCACGATATGTTTGAGCCGTCAGTTGAGTTACTTCTTCTTCTTGTCTTCGACCAGGCGCTTGGCTCGGAAGTCGTACACACGTCGGCAGAACATGACGAGTTCCGGGGCTGTTGCGGGTGGAACGATTCTTCGGTCTTGTATGTTCAGCTTTGGCACCAGCGTCGTCTGTTCGTCGAGGTTCTCTTCTAGTGATTTCAAATTGCGGCGATATCTAAAAAGAAAATTGATGTGAAAATCTGTTTCATGCACCGTCATTTGACTAAACTAACCTGCAGTACTCGTTGTAAGTGAGAACAAAGCACTTGTCTTCGATGCATGCAACACTGTTGTGATCTTTGTGTCTCGATGCAAACACTTCGTCACCCGCGTCATTCTCCAATCGGCCCTGTTCGGTGTGCTCGGGTCGGTAATACCAGAACAGTGACATCATCATCTCGCCTGATAACGAAAAGCAATTGAAAATCTTCCGAAAAGAATTTCTCGGCGCTGAATCACTCACCGTCTTCGGGATTTTCCCACAGTTGGGCCACTTTGGCAACATACGGCAGCTCATTGCGCTTGCCGCCCGCGCGGAGAAGAACGCAATCTCGGGGTCGAATGACATCACCGCACTCTTCGTGACGCATCGAGTCGTAGCATGTCCTTGGCACTGGTGGATCATCGCTCTGCAAATTGCGCAATAAAAGTTATAAATAGAAAAGGGGAGAAAAGTTATTGTGCTGAACGGAGATGACTGGGAGATTAGAGTGTTTGGAGGTCGTTAGAAGGGACAAAAATGCACTAGGAGATATTTTTGGAGGGTTCGAACTTTGAAAACTTAAATCACCAAAAATTTTGACACTACATCACAAATCATTTTAGCAGGATTCGAACCTTTTTTTCGAAAATTCTGACATAGAAATTTAATTCAAACATTCCTAATTTAATTTACTGTGACAGCCCGTGGCAGTTTCCCTATTATAAACAAGTCCCAAACCCAAGAAGCTTCCCCAAAGTCATCTCTTAACCACCTCAACACTTACATTCAAGAAGACCAAGGCCTGATAAGGTTCACCTTCCCACACCCAGCCGTTACTCCAGCGTGGAATCGAAGTGCTTTTGGGGATGACGATGTCGTTAAGCAGGGTGAATTTATGCTTTTTCCGATTGCCGAACTTTGCCCTCTTGCCCCGTTTGCCGGTTTTAATGAATGTCGTCCAACCGTAGCCAGGTGTTTTGTAGAGCGTGAGTGACTCCTGTTGCTTCTGGCGGTTGTTATCCTCAAAGCACTCGTTATTGTTGTTCGCCACGTCAGTCTCGTCGAGAAGCGACTTGGTTGTGTTGACGGTTTGAGCAGAGCTGAGAACGGTTGTCGAAGTTTCTTCGTCGCGCGTCTCGATTGTGGCAACAGTCTCGGCAGCGTCCTCGTCACTTTCGACTACTGTAGGTTCGACCGTCTTCTCAGCCACCACCTCAATCACTTTGGACTTCTTTGCTTTCTCGACAATCTTCGCCTTCTTTTCGACGATCTTTGGCATCTTCTGCTTGCGCTTTGGCGTCGAATGCGACGACGGTGCGTCTTCATCGAGTGACAGTGGGTCCTTTTCAACAGCTTCAACTTCCTTGGTCTTTTTAACGGGTTTCTTCTTCTTCGGAATTTCTTCCACTTTGGATTTCTTCCCCTTGGCCACTTTAACTTCTGCCTCGGGTTTCTCAGCCTCTTTTGCCTTTGGTTTCTTCTTGCCCTTCTCAGACACCGCTTCTAAAGTCTTCAATTTATTGTTCTTCTTAGCTTTATCGAGCTTTGCTTTGAACTTATTCTGACTCTTCGTCGACTTTCGGTGCTTCGACAGACATGAGAAGATGTCTGACTCGGAGAAGTAGCCCTTTGCAACACGATCTATCGTCAATTCGATGTTGGACTTCCCTGACTCGCTGCTTCCGTCCATCGACTTCTCTTCATTGTGCTCGATTTCCGTTGAGTTTCCTTCGCCAGCTTCGTCAGACTTTTCGTTCGACTCGGACGAGTTGTCCTCGACCACGGCCAGCGTGGCTTGCGAACCAACAGCGTCTTCTCCGTTCGACGAAGACTTTTCACTCTCTTCAAGTGACTTCTTCTTGTTTGCCTTCTTCTTCGCCTTGACAGCTAATCTCATCTTCTTGAGTGTGGTTTTTGACTTGAGAATGCTTCGACGCTTCACGCCGGATTTATTACCCGTTCGATTGATGCTCGAAGTAATCAATTTTGATTTTGACGTCGTTGGGTAAGTTGTGGTCGTAGCTGAAGGGGTGCTTTGCTTGATCAGACTTTTGTAGCTGTTCAGCGGCGACTTCTTCGGCGTGAACACAGGCTTTTCCAGCAGCTTTCTTCGCTTGAGAGCGCCGGGCGGGTCAACCGACGAATTATCACTAAGTTCTATCACATCTTCGTTGCCGCTGCTGCAGCTGTCGTTGAGCCTTCGCTTCGTCGAGTAATCAATGCACTCGTCACCACTCTCATTAATCAAGTTAACTGTGACTGCTTCTACGGCGTTGTTGTCCTTTTGCTTTGGCGCCAGTGGGGTGGACAGCTCGTCCCGCTCCGTTTCAGGTCTCTCAAGTTTAACATGTTCAATTGGATTAATGTTCCGATATCCCGTGTCAATCTCATCGCAATCTTTCTCTTTCTTCACTTCGCCTTCCTTCTTCACGGCGAACTCTTGCTTGAATTGCGGCATTTCTAGGGCGACGTTGGGGTGGGTGTCTAAGCAGGTCATTGTTATGTGCTGCTGCTGCTGACGTTCGCGCTCCATGGACTTGCCGACACGTGGCGGCTTCCGTTGACTTAAGCTATGGTTATCACTAGACAGGTTGTCGATTGGTTGCACTGCTTCGTGTTGTACTGTTGAGGGGATTTGTAAGCCGATGGAGCCACGCGCGGGACTAGGCGTTAGCTCGGGTGTTTCTAGGTGCTTCGGGTAAAGCTCGTGGGACGACAAGTCCAAGCTGTTCTTGTCCTTGTTCTCGGGCTTTATCGTCGCTAGGATGTTTTCGATCTTGCACGGTGCGGTCGCCGTCTTTGGAATATTTTCAGCTATGTTCAATGCGTTGGCTGACACTGGGCCTTTTGCTTTAGTTGGCCCAGTGCCAGTATGGGCGTTTTTTGGACACGACTGCATCGGACACGGACAACTGGCACTGTGATATTGCGGTGCGTCTGTGGGGATAGCAAGCAGAGAAATTTAAAATCACGAAAAATGCCAACACATTGCAAAGTATGATGAAATGAATGAACACAAAAATGATACACAACCGACCAAAGCCAAGTTTCTTATCTCATACATCTGCTCACCTAAATACGGCGGTTGCATATTTCGCGGTTGCGTTTGACTGTAACACTGACCGCCACCACTCGGGCTATAGCCGGGATAGTAAGGTGAATTAGAGTAATGCGGATCGATGTGTTGGGGAGTCGATGCTGCGGGCACGATTTGTGATGGAGCGTTTTGAGGCACGGCTTGAGGTCGATAGTCAAGAGGCGGCGGCTGATAGTAATTGGATGTCATGTAGCGTCGCGCATTCATATACGGAGCGTTCTGCGGGTAATATTTTGGCGGATAATAAGGCGAGTAACAGATTTCCTGGGGTGGCGGGGGCGGTGGCTGTCCGTAGTAGCCGTAGGGACTCGGAGGATATGTCGGGGAATGCATCTGGTGCATTTGTCGAGAGTAATCGGGCTGTGGGGGATGCGGCCCGTATCTGTAGGGTGGTCTTGGTGCTAAATCGCCACCTGGAGACACGAAAAAAAGACAGAAGGGGAACGAGAAAAGAGAATAATGAATGAGAATTATTTAATGATGTGACCAGAGATAACTTGATGAGGGATGCGACATTTCTTAATAATGTTTGTTGTATAATCTTGTACGAAATGAGTTGAAACTAGTACTAAGTACAAGATTACAAGACGAAAACATTGCAAGACTAAACTTTTATAAATTATTACTTAGCACTAGTTTCATTGTTGTACTAGATTAAAAAAATTAGTTCTAAAATTCTTAAAATCTTTACAAATCTTTCGTCTAGTACTTGAAGTAAAATATAAATACGATGGGGCGGACAACACGACCGTTTTTGAGAAATTTGAAAGGTTTTGTATGGTTTAGCAGTCTTTATCCGATACAAAAAATTCCAAATTTTCAAAAACGGTCGGCTTCTGAAATAAATCAGTCGCATCTTTTAGTAAAGTAATCTCTGTGTGAAGACGTAACACATGACTCGCATCGTTACAAAACGGAATCTCTTACCTGTAATCATAACATCCGGATCAACATTGTCTGCTGTCGATGCGGAAGATTGTGATGATTGTGTTTGGTCAGATTCCAAAGACTGCGGAATCGGTTGGGGAGGTAATAGATGGGGTGATATCAACGGTCCAGCGGGCTGATAATATCCTATAAAGAGAGAACGGATGGAAATGTTGATTAGAAAGGCTCTATCAGAGTGTTGTCGTATCGATAGCTAATTTGGGAGATAATTGAATCATTTACGCCATCAAGGGATTTCTTCCCACTGAACTCAATCCGTCTTGCAAAGGTTGCGGGGGTGAGATTATGTCATCGCTTATGATGGATTATGAAGAAGACGAAATGTTTTAAAATTATCGTCATAACATTTAGTCTGTTTGCCTACCCAGGGCTTCGGTTTAAACGACTGCCGACATAAAACGTGAAAAACCAAAAGTTATTCGAGGGGTTTGTTGGAAGTCGAAAGCGAAAGATGGGATGTTCTCGATGATATTCAAATTTTTCTTTCGCTGGTTGTTGTTGTTGTGATATTGAATTAAAATCAGGGCGCAATGAAGAAGGGAAGAAGCGAAGCTCAAGTGGGCTCAAAAGAAAATTAAAAAATCTTATCGCTCTCGGGCTGAAATTCTCGTCAAACAATTAGAACACAGATTTAGGAACCGGTCCTGAGGGAAGACTACCGACTCTATTAATTTCGGAATCATTAATCTCAATCAAAACGACGACGAAATTGTTGTCGCTATTAAGTGTCTGTGCTGTTATTATTTGATCGTACAATTTTCCATGCTTGCGTATTCCATTTCAATTGATCACCAGCCGAACCAAACCCCTATGGCATTTTACACTCACAAAGGCGCTTCTCCGGTTTCATGTTGGTGCCCTCGCCTCTACCCGAGAGAAATTCTCATTTTACGCCACGTAAACATGAACTTGATTTTTTTATTATTTTCGTCTTGTGTATTTTGGGTTTTTTAGTTATGGTGGGGACTGTACGTCAGTGAAGCTACTGAAGATGATAATTTGAAACATTTCCAAGGATTGAAACTTTGACAAGAACTTCAAGCGTCAATTTTCTTAGAGATTAGTTAAAGTTTCCAACAGGATTTGAATCGTCGGAACTTGTGAACAATCCCCAACTTGACACGTCTTGACTCCACGAGTTCGATTGAACTTCCTAAACATTTTGTTTATACTTGACTTAGGTACATTTGTTTTTGACTTATCGAATGACATTCGAGTTTATTTCTGTGCTTCCATGAAAATAATTAAAATACATCCGAGTTGAGATGGTGTGGGTGAACAGGCAAGAAATTAAGCTTTTTCAGTTTACGCAACACAAGTTTGAAATCAATTTCAACTTTACGAAACAATTTCAGAACAATTTCGATTCAACTTCATCGTCAGTCACTCCACAACTAGCATCAGAAGCCTGTCGACACCAGAAATTAACAATTTTGATGAGAGTTTAATGCGATAATCATTGTTAAATTCGTTCATTGACTTGAATTCCCACCGGCAAGAGAATCAGATGCGTAAATCAATTCTCTCAACAGGCGAGTTAACAAACCAATTTCGCAATCTAATTTTTCGTTCCGTTTTCTTTTTTTGAACCCCACTTCGAACACTAATCAAAAGATAATTTAAAGAAACAAAACTTTATGTCTATTCATTCGTCGAAGGAGAGAACCGTGTGTGAAGTTCCTGCTTCTATTTAAAATTCAATGTTCGAGCAGGAACTAATGAATGAGAACTAGGGGTTGAAAAACAGCTCTGAATTGCTATTCGAGTGTGTGTTGTTTGGCTTAGTTTAGTTTCATATAAAAATAGAACAACTGCTTCGACATAAAAAAGAAGAAACGGAATTATCAAGAAGAAGTCGAAGAGAGAAGGCAAAAAATATTCCAGTGTCTGGATCTAGAAGAACTTCTCGGTTTTTTGCACTTTCGGGAGTTTTCTTTATTCTTCTCCCTAAAGTAAACTTGTCGAGGTTCGTTTGCTGTGAGAAAACTAATTTTGCAGATGATTTCGTTTCGAGACATGTTTTAATCATATCTGCGCTTCGAATTCCATTGAAGAAACTCTTTTTTGCTTACGAATCTCAGGGAAGAAAACCCTTGTGGAATAAGCGGCACGATAGGTTTGCGATCCAAATTAAGTCTATTTGTGAAAGATTTGTATCAACTCTCAACCATTTAGATGTTTGTGATGTTTGAGAAGATTTCCATCTTGGGATGGAAATGGGGACAGTACAGCGATGATGTTTTTGAACGAAAGCTGCCCAGTTTTTTGAACAAACTCGTTACCAAGTTGTTGCTATCTTTGTGGCAGTGCCCAACATAACCTCGTACAGTAAATCAAAATGAACTAAGATACTGTAAAGTTTCTGCCAAATAAAACCACATTTGTAACTGATTTCAAAAGATTCAACGAACCCGTTGTGACCTAACCTCCACTCCTTTCCAACCACCATCAATTGATGAAACCCCCGAGAAAGTAAAAAAGTCTTGATTTGATTAAAAAGCAGTTTCCCCTGACTAAAACTTTCCTTCCTTCGACGGCGCTTGCTGAGACGAAATTGTTTGCGCTGTTACAGCAAAGTAAATTAAATTTGTTCTATCAACATATTAACTAAATCATGTCGTCTTCTTCTTCAACAAAGTTAACTTTATTTTACACTCGAACGAGAAGAGTTTTGATTATGAAACATGAGACTGTTGCAGTGAACATCAAGCCATAATGTATGACGCTGTGATGGGAAAAGTTTTCATTCTGCAAAGCTTGAATACCCACTTCACCCTTTCTTCCACCCACCATTCTTCTCTCAATGAATGTATAAAAGCTACTGAAGCAGCGCATAAAAAAATGGATAATTTATGGCAAAAAAGTTTCACTCGGTGCATGCCCGTTTTTCTTGAAATCTCTGACTTGAAACTTTCAACTTAAACACTTTATGTGATACGAAATTAGAGTTTTCTGTTGTGTCGTGGTGCGACATGAGCTTCTAAATATATGTTAGTTTGTTGCTCAGATTTGAGATTTTTGCTTAATTTATGCCGCACAAGACGCTTTGTTATGTGGATTCATATTTTGAAGCATTTGTAATTGCTAAGTTTTGCCAAGTTAAAGTCGTTGTTTATTATATATAAGCTTGTTGTAAACCTTAGTACAATGAGTTGTAGCTAAGTTTTTTGCTTAGTTTGCAACTTAGTACTAAATAAATCTATAGTAATTTCATCACCACACATGTCTTCATCTTTCAGTAGTTCCTGATCAAATCAAGACATGGCTGAATGCCTCTACAGGTGCTGAAGATGAAGCACATTACCACATTACGGTTATCTCAAAGGTGTGAAAATAAAATAAAACTCTTGATCCTCATCAACCGGGAAAAAGCTGACGAGCGAAAGATTGGAGGGCGGAGATGAAGCGAGAAACTTATTAAATAAATTTTCCGCAGAAAACACTTCTGCTTGAACTTTTGTCGATGGAAGACGTAAAACAAATTAGTGGATCCAACCGACCGCTCAAAAGCTGAGCTAATTCGCTCGTTTACTTTATGACTAAAGGCATAAATCGTGGATCGTCTATTTTTGGCTTTCCTATACGACTGGGTTCAGATTTTAGGTGGAAATGTAGACGAAGAGAAAATTTGCTTCCTAGAGTCGTTGAGCGGATTTTTTTACGGTTCGCGGGGCGCCGGTTGAATTAAGAAGACTAAATCATGAAAATCTTCGCTTTTAATTTAAATAAATTTTGTTCTTGTGGAATCACGAAAGCAGGAGACTCAGAGTGGAAGATTTTCAGACACGAAGCGCTTCTAATTAATTTCCCTTCGGGGACGCGATTAATTTGCGATGATTTAAAACGGATTAATTAACGAATTAATTAAAGCTCCCGTAAGCGATGAACTATCGTTCCGGAACTGTCTTTATAGCTGTGACGCGTTGAAGTCGCCTTAGTTATGCCAATTTTAATGCAAATGAACCGTTAAGATCAAGGAAAGGCCTCGCACGCGGAGTGTTTGCGTAAACGTCTACAAAAACGTACCATAAAGATGGGAAAACGAGTTTCCGAATGATCTTTAGCGGTTTCTATTTTTTGGGGCGAGTGCGGCAGTTATTTTTTGTAAGAATAGAATCTAAACTAAATTACTAAAAGTTGTTCAAAGTTTGAAGTTAAGTTTGATGGCATTTTTAAATTCAAAAAATAAATTTCAGTCACTTGCAAAAACGTTCACTTGACATCACTGCCGCATAACCACAGAAATCTTGATTTAAAGCCAAAAAATTAATATTTTTTGCTTCTCTGCACAAAGCTTAAACCGAGGACAGATAAACACGATAAAATATCAATCTCTAGCAAATGAATAAATTTAAATAAGCTTCTTCATCGACGAGACTTAATTTTCGAGTAGTAGAAAAACGTAAGGTTTTGACTCTTTTGCCGGATAAGACCTCTCAATATCGTTTATTATTTTATTGAAATTTTTGTCGAATTGCCAAGGTTTCTGCGCTTTGACTGTGTATCGTTTCGCAGTCGTTCACAGTTTAATTTCTAGTTTTTCACATGCCTGTATCGTTTTGTCTACTCCTTCATCACGATTAAGTTTATTTTAACTTTAATAATCCCCGACGACTCGTAATTTATGAGCGCTGCGAGACCGATCTTTGTGAATTTCTTTCTTTTTAATGATTTTTGAGTAAATATAATCATAGATTCAACAGACTCCATAGTTGGAGAAGCGGAAAAATAATCGAAACCAAAAGAAAGACGAAAATAAATTGGAAGACATCCATAGATGGCTGAACAGAGACCCAACAACCACACAGCAGAGACGAAATAGAACAATTTGGCTAGTTGTCTTGACTATAACGAGCTATAACGATACTTTATTTGCTTGCCGTGTTGCTGTGGATGGCAAGGACAACTCACCCTCTTCAGTTCTCGCACGTCTGAAGCGAAGAGATGTAAAAAACATTTTTAAGACGTTTGCCCGGCAAAGAAGAAATTTGCGAAAAGTTATTTCACTGTGATAGAATGCGGAAAGAAATTTGTAACATTTATATCGCTTCTTACTTTTCATCCGTTTAGACTTGCTTAGACCAAATTTGTTGTTTTATTAACAACAGCCGTTTTGGCATTCAACGAAGCAACAGTCAATAGCAAAGTGAATCAAAAGCGGATAAAGCCTTAACACAAACTGTACGAAGGCACAACCATCCATTGTGCTGAGGTTTGATTGAATTAGCTTTATGATTTAAAGTGATTTTGATATATTTTTGGGGCTGTTCGTGAGTGGTGGGGTTGGGTTGGTGTTTTGAACACAGATGTTTAGAATATTTCGAGGTTTTGTTGTGAATGTTTAACAGATTCAACTTATTTTCATAGTTTTCAGGTTATGACAAGTGTCGCCACGATGTTTTAGCCTTCCTACCTCAAAGATTCATGTAACTAGTGACTTTACTGACCAACTAACCTAACGAAGCCTCAGAACGTCTTGACACAACCACTTTTCTTCCAAATGACTGAAGACGCAATTCCCAAACGACTCCTCTTAAGTGGCTTCAGGAATTTTAATGCTACGAGCATGAATTACATTCCACAAGCTCTCGTACACGGAGATTAATGCCAGTAATTATTCATTTTCTTACAAGTACCGAGCCATCATCATCGCCAGCACATGATGAATAACATTGAAGCCTTTTCACTCAGCTTTTCTCGCTGAAATTCACTCATTTGCACTTTCGAGTGAAAGCAAAAAACGAAAAAGTTAATTCCGTACTGAGCGGTTTTAATAACTTGTGTGGGTTGCCGGTTCATGCTAAGCGCTTATCATGTGTACCTTTGTTTAATCACACTTCCAAATCCGTCACCAAATCCGCCTGTCAACGCTTCAGCACTCGACGCGGAACTTCTTGTTCTCCGAACCGCTCGAAGTGTTTTATCAAATGTATTACATGGTC
>JPYR01000143.1:68365-79020 GCA_000775305.1 Belgica antarctica
CTGCACCTGGGCCAGAAATAATCGACAAAAAAGTTGGTCCAACTAAGATCATGCGCATTCTTTTAACCCGGCATTAACAATTTGGCGAAAATCTCTTTATCATGCCTTTTATTTCAATTTCCAAGCCTGAAACTGAAAACGCAAAGAAGAATCAACAAAAAATAAAAATACCAGCCACATAATTTCATTTCGAAGCTCTTTTTTTAGAGATAAGGAAAGAACCCAACTGCAGCAGCAGAAATTTTAATAAGCTTGTGAATTCCCACTGGACAATTTCTCTCGCAGCCGGCCGCAACTGTTTATCAGTTAGAAAAGCAGAAAAACTAAAACTAAATAATGACAAACTATGTATTAAAATTTCACTCGTTTGAGTTTATTTGCATACGAATTTGTAGAGCTTGTCTGATGTTTGCTGTCGTGCAAATACGGAATGACGCTTAATTGAATTTTGCTATCAGATTTTAATTAAAACCGCACACTGGGCCGTGTATTTCAACCTTTCTCTCCAGTTCTCGCTGTCATTCGACTACGCCGTGCGTCACAATAATCAAACTTGTTCAATTATTGGTGGATATTTGCATTGCATCAGTGCCAACATGTGCGAGAACACAAAACCGATCAGAAACATCCACGATTTGCCTTTGAAAATGACGTCAGTCGAGCGCACCAACAAATGATCATTTCCCTCTCCACTGATTTGATTTAATTCCGAGTAGACTTCATCATCTCTCTTTTCAGCCTATTTATAGCTCGTCATCATTATTCAATGAATTTAACAATTGACAAAAAGCGTGCGATAGTGAAATTATGCAGCGAAGTTACTTAATTGGCAATTATCGATTTTGAAATTTGATTTCTTGTCTTTGATTCTCGCTCGTCGTAAAAGCTGCCGGAGAAGAAGAAAAATCTAATAAAATGCAAATTTTCTCATGAAGAGATAAAAACCTAATTGAAATTCAACTTTATAGGCACATTGGTCGTGGGAATCTCGGAACGACTAATTTGTTTAAGTCTTACTTTAGCTGGAAATAAATCTCCAAAGTGCTTAGCTGAGTTTGTTTTGCATCAAGTAGCGAAAGCAATTTCTAAATTGCTTCGAAGATTCTCTGAAATTGAACATTTGAACATTCAGGTACACCGAGACATAAAGCCGGCGGATATTTATGCAAAAGAATTCGCTTATTCTAAATGTTTAAACTGACTTCACGTTCTCGAGATTCTTCAGTTCAAAGCTGACGAAAAAAATAATCGATAGTCAAGCCTTCCAGTGTGCCTAAAATTTCCACCTTTCCCCGTCCCCTAAAATCACAATTCTTTCGTTCTTCGCCTGCACCCAGCAATCTCCTTTCTTAATTTTCCCACGTTCCGTGTGAATGACCGTCTCCGAAACCTTTTAGAACAAGCATCAAGAAGCCAAAACCCCGGCAAACTATTCCAGTAAGTTCTTCTCTCTAACTTATCGTCGAAATTTAATTAAAAACTTTATTGTTTGGCACTTGACTGTTATTAGGAACGTTTTGTACACGACTTAGTACAACAAGGAAAATAAGTTTTAAGAGCTTCTAATTGAAAAGTTGTTCTTTACAGCGTACGTTTAATTTGCGCTCAACCCATACAAAGTTCGCCCCCGTTTCTGGTTGACGGTGCTTAAGTTGACGTGAAACTTTGTGCTGCGGAAAATGCCTCGTGATTGATGAGATTGATGAGACAATATGTCACGACACTCACGACATAACATCGCGTGATTTTGACTTCACTCTCCCCGGCTCTCGAGATGTTTTTCGAACAGTCATAAAATGTTTATGAAGACAAATGTTACATTGAATGAGCGCTCCAAAGATTTAATTTATTTTTCTTTCACTCAAGTGTCGGGCATTGGCCTAAAAACAGTGAACAAAAAGATAGAGACTACATTATCTAAAGAGAGATGCTTTTTACGGCTGCTACGTGATTCCACATGGAATTTTCCACCCGAAAAGGCGAGAAGAAAAATGAAAAATGAATTTCCATCCGGCTAAAATATTCTCCGTTTTTAATATAGAAACATAATGAGAGAATAAACGAGCGGAGAATGATGCTAGAGAAATGCTTACTCTGTAAGAGAATGATGCTAACTACCAAAGCGGCGAAAAAGTTGGTAAGAAATCATAGAGAAATCATTTGATGTCAGCAT
Organism: Belgica antarctica; assembly: GCA_000775305.1. Taxonomy (NCBI): domain Eukaryota; kingdom Metazoa; phylum Arthropoda; class Insecta; order Diptera; family Chironomidae; genus Belgica; species Belgica antarctica. The sequence continues at coordinate 70,539 of JPYR01000143.1, forward strand.
TTACTTGAAATTGAGTTTGAACGGAAACTTCGATTCTGTAGGAATCGAACCAGATACTTTCAAGAAGTGAAACAAGTAGAAGTAGTGCTGTAGTAGGATTCGAAATCAAGAACTGATTGACTCACAAATTTTTGTTCGCTTTAAACGTTTCAACTTCTTTCATAACGTTGCCACAAATTCCCTAACTTTAACAAGATTGTTTCACCTCGAAATTGAAAGAAATGAAGCATCGAACGAGTTTTGGTTAATAACGAAGGCAAGCAATAAGCATAAAGGCAAATCCACTTCGCATTCAAGCTGAGAAGACAAAGTTTTTTATTCCTTTGCTGATATTTCTCTGCTTCCTGCTTTCATCACGAGTTCCAAACAACTTTTTCCACCTCTTTTATTATTAAGTTTTACTTCTTTTAATTTTAATTTGACGATAAAGTTGAAATGAGTTTTGCTTCTTCACTGCGTGTTGTTCTTAATCGTTCCCAGGCCGAAACTTTCGACATTTTGTGTGCAAACAATGCGTCCACTCATAATTGTTCTGCTGACGGACTGATATGTTTGCTTTTCGAAAGGTTAATAAAGCCCGAGTGTTTTGTTACACAAAATATAAACGGAAACATAAACAAATAAACACTTGCTGGCGTACTCCAAAGCAAGCACTCGAGTCTATTTGTTTACTTTCATGTAGCTAAACTTTCTTCAAATTTCTCAATTACTCTGATAACATGAAAGTCTACGCTCTATCTAATATTTACGAAAAATATTAAAGAAAATTTATGAGTGCAAACAAATTGGCTTTTCAAAGTTCTTCTATTCATTATGGAAAAGTTTAGTTGTGATGTGACCAAGTTTGTTGTCTGATATCCTATAAATTAATTAAGTTTGAACTATTCAATGAATGTTTTAATTATAAAAGCTATTTTTAAGTATTTTGAGATTAAGTTAAAAACTGAGAGTAACAACAAACACCTAAGAAAGCTGTTAATTATGTAATTTACCATTTACATCACCTCCGTACACACCCTCAAAATGTTTTACATTCAAATTCAAAATAGATTCGAAAGAAAAATGTGTAAATAAGTCATATAATGAAGTTAATTTATTTGAACGTGCTGTGTGCATTGACAGTGAAATGCATTCAATTTTAAAAATGCGCCTGAATTATCATGGAAGTCGATGAACACGTTCACCGAAAAAAATCGAGAAGGAAAAAACAACAACAAATGTCTAAAAATAAATTTCACCTCTAAACGAAAACTAGCTTGAGAACAAAAAAATCGAAAAAGTGTTTTAGCGGGTAACAAAAACAAATTGTTTATTCACTTGTAGCGGCTTTGACGGCGCTCTGCGAGCATACGGCGTAATGGGTAATTGAAAATTCATTAAAACATTAATCGTTTCTCTTTTAAATTTCTAACAAGAACCATTTCACTTTATCCACTCGCTTCGAAGTGTAAGCAAAGAAGGCAAACGGAGAGAAAAGTTGAACACAATTCTTTTGTTTCAAAAAACGCTCCTGGAGCGGGTGAAACGAAAATAAGCAATGCAAACAGAAAAAAGCATAATGCAGATATTTTATTGATCGACCCATCGCATCATAAACGGCATGGAAACGTTGACTGTTCCTTATCTTAACGTTACCAGGCGGCCAATTCCGCTTGGGACGAGATTTTCGCACGGCGGCATTAAGTTGCAACATTGTCAGATTAAATAACAATTTGCGGGCTTGTGAAGGGAGTGAAACGGAGCACCCGAAGTATCGTAATAAATGCTTTTTATGTCTTTTAATAAGGCGCTCCGAGTCATTATACCTCTCTCCGTTAAATTATAGTAGCACCGACTATGAAAATCTATATTAAAATCATAAATTTAATCTTTTATTGAATTCGTTCTGGTCGTGTTCTCGAGGCTTCTATGTCTGCACTGTGATCTAGATCATAAAAGCAATGTATTATTAATTAAAATTTTAACAAGCAATAGTTGCGGTTTCTAAATGATTTGATGGCTAAGGTTAATGCACAGCTTGTGTATCAGCGGTTCGTTAATGACGGTTCTAAAAGCTTGCTTTGGATGTGAAAATAGAAGAATTGTAAAGGGTTTGATGGAGTTATGAGTCGTTTTTTGCTTGTAAATGAGTTTTAAGGTTATGTGGCGTAAATTGAAATTGATTTAGTCTTATTTTTATGAGGTTTTTAACCTCAAAGGTTTGGTATGAAGCTGAAGTTTTGCAAAATAAGCTTGGGTCAGCTTTTATAAGTTAAAACAGTCTTGAGATTGTCTTTCAAACCAAAACTGAGTTTAGGTCAATTTGTTCAACCTCAAAACAAGCTTTTCTAATAACTTCTAACCTCAAAACAATCTCACATCACTCGCAAACACCCCCAAGTAAGTCAACAAGATCTAGAAGACATCGAACAGGATCTCGTGATTAAATAATCTTCACGAGTGAACAAAGAATCTTCATTTTAATGACAACGAAACAGATTAAACATCTCGTCGTCTCAATGAGAGTGTGGCATTAATAAATTATTCAAGCTGCTTCGTCGGTGCTAATGAAGGAATTAAATAAAAGTGTGATTTAAACTGAAGTCACGGGTAATAAAGATTATGCATATGCGAGTTGAGTGGCTTTGCGGAATATTAACATCGATATTTTTCTTTTTACTTGCTTGCAAGGAGCGTCGAGAATGGAAATTGTCTCTTTAATATTCGTTTGATGTATTTACTAAATAAACAGCAGCTTGTAATGTTTCCAAGGTTAAACCAATTGTTTTTGTCTCGAGAGCCCGCAAACGGCGCGTCTTTTTTCCATTCCAAACTCGTCGCTCGTCTCGGGTTTGTATTTTTTAATTTAACGTAATTATTTACATGAATGACTAGAATAATTAAGTAGCTGTACAACGGCGGAAAAAGAGAGAATGGAGCAAAAATCTTTCTGATCGTACAGCTGAACGCTCTCTTGCACATTTTTCTTTCAATTCTCTTCCCAATTAATATCATTTTTTCGTTCGATTATTGTTCGGGGCTGTTGCGCTGTAAATTGTCTAACACATGGCCCAATAAACAGCATAAACACGATGATTAGATCCAGGCTGGAATGATTACGGATCAAATACACATTTTCCCTCAAAGCTGATTCACAAATGTTGCTGCTTTTGCACCTGTTGTATGCAATTAAAATATTCTCTGTTCTGTTATTACTATTATTACTTCTCTTTTGTTTTCGGGCGCTTCTTTTTGGGTCTGTTCTGCGTGCCTGTTCGGTATCAGTAGATGGAAGAGAGACCTCAAAGCTGCACGTTTTCCAGCCCTTGGCAATTCATCATGTTCGAGTCGCCGGTTGGATAAGGAACTTTGTCGAAACACATTGATCAACTAATCCATTTCGAACCTTTTTTGTTTTGTTTGGTTTCGCGGTGGGCAAGATATGTTGACATCGGAGCCGTTGGAAACGAACTTAGAAGTAGGTAAACAACCTAAAACAACGAAGTTTCGACGTTCCAAAAGGTTTTTGTACAAAAAAACAAATGTCGAAGCCTTGCAGCCTAAACGAGAGATTCAGTTTTATAAAAAATACTTTTTAATATCAAATTTTATAGCTTGTTAAGGCAAGATAAATTCATGAACATGTGTTTCTCACAACATTTCGACCTCGTTTTTATTTATTCACTTTTTTTTAAAAAAAAAATTATATTTTTCATACGCAACAGCACCGAGAACAAGGCAAAGAAGGAAAACTTGCTGATGGAGCGCGATTCACGAGATTGTTTCGCTTGATAGACTGAATGAACAGTTTTAAATAATTTAAAATTTCATGCAGATTTGCATTTTTCTCTCATTTTTCGTGTTCTTTCACTTCTGAAAGTCATTTAACGACGATGACACAACGCAATGTAGTTTAATTATTTTCCACCTAAATTATGCGGCGACATGTAAGTAATAAAAGAGTTAAAGACGCCTGCCTTTTGTAGCCGTGACAGATTTAATGTTGTACTCAAATTGTGCAGTTTGGCGAGACACTGAAATCATTCATTGTCGTCGACGAAAAGTCGTTTTGACATGGAAAGCATTGACAACACTGTATTCAGAAAGATTTGGCGCTTAATTGTGATCAGTTTTATGATCTTCCACTTCCCGTGTGTTCCATTTTGTCAGCGTGTTGCAATCTGAACAGTCATCAAGTAAAATTTGTATAGTTTTCATTAATTTCACTAAACTTATTGCAGAGAACTCACAAATCAACTTTTAAATTTTAATTCATTTTTAATTGGTCCAGTTTCCAATAATTCCGCTCCAACCCAGAAGTGTCATAACTTATTAACGGCATCACTGCACTGAACAATGAAACGATTAAAGCCGGCAAACATTCCGAACGCAATTATATTTGTATAAATTTAATTAAAACTTATTTAATTTCGGGGCGAAGAAACCGCAAGTCTCAAACTCCCAGCAATACATTTTATGTATCACTTCGAGCCTGAACAATTGGTCGAACGCTCGTTTCTTTCTCTACACACCGAAAAACCGCGAGAAACATGAGAACGGAAACTTTTTTCTTTCCATTTCATGATGAATCGATTGTTTAAATTGTGGAATTTTCATTTGTGGTGGGCAGAGAGTGGTATCATGTTTCCACTGCGCTCGGTTACATCTTAAATTTTAAACATCGTTCGACGCTCGAGTGATTCGTAAATGCTTTCATAGCTGTAAAATAAATAGACTGACAATAATGATCACAAAGTGAAGAGCGTCTTGTTGCACAAACTGCAGCATTAGAATCGTTTCGTTCAGGCAGCCATTAACTATGCACGTATGTTCATGCCATTTATGAAAGCATAATAATAATTTGTTTATTTATTGTTTTTTCTCTCCGGAAAATGCATTCAATCCGTTCCCCGACTATCAGTGCAGCTTTTTTTCGATGCGGTATATGAATTTGCATAATTATTCTTTTGTGTGCAAATCTTCGACTGTCGCTATTTGCACACAAAATAAAAAGGCAATGAAAGGCAAATAAGAGAATCTGTTATTGTAGACGTCTCAACAAGCGTTTTGTCAAATGAACACTAAAAGGCAAAAAATTGAACGATTGTGTCTGAAGGATGATGCCTATTAGTGGTGTCACAGTGTGCTAAATGCTATGGTCTAGATTTTTAGGTGCAAATTAATTCAGATTTGTATAGGATAACTTTTATAGCTAAGTAGAAACCGTTTTTGTTACATTTTATCAAGTGAAATCTAGCGTCTAATTTAGTAGACATCTGAAAACGCGCCAAACTTCGATCAGATAACGTTTTTCAACCTCTAATGCGCTTAGTTTTGAGGTTAGTTACTCTTAATGTGACACTATCTATTGAATACTTAAGTTAATGTTAAGGTAATGGTGTGATAACAATACATAACCTCAAAAGCGTGCTAATTTCAAGCTATTACAAACTTAAGTGACGCCATCTAACGGACAATGAGATTAAATATAAAATTAACGAAACAAGTGCTACTTCGCAGCTTTTATCTATGTAAACGCTGATAAGGTGCCCGATTGCTAAATTCATGTCTACCACCGCAAAAAATTCCATTCACTTCATTCACGCACAAGCCGCAGCACATTTTTACCATTTCAATTAACGTCTATCGCTTAATCTCTCTTCGCGATTCCCATCAAAATCGTTTTGCCATTTGAGGAGCAAATATCAATAACTCGAATCGACGTCTAAGCGGGCCTGGAAATGTTGACTTGCATACATAAAACATAATCAAATATTCATTAGCTAAGTCAGTTGCCGGGATTGGCTATGATCGAGAGTAGATACCAGTTTTTCAGCCATCCAAGTTGAGGCATGTCGAAGTGATTATAAAGACATTTCAGTTCATTCTGCCAATTTCGTGTTTAGGCGCTGTTAAACTGTCTGACTTATTAGTTTTTAAAGACTTGTCCCAAAGCGACATTCAAACAGCGCTTCATCTCTCGTGTCTTATTTCTTCTCTCTATGTTCGTCGAGGCCTAAAATCAAAAAATTGCCAAAGCGCTGAAGATGAAAAAAGGTGGGTCAGAAGACGTAACATGACAAACTAAAGCTTTCCTCTAAAGGAGACGAGTTCGTTAAATCTCGTTTCGAGTCTTTAGAGAGACACGGGCAAAAAAGGGTAAACCACAGAGAAAAAGCGACCGAGCACCAATCTGGTGCTGCTTGCCAATGTGTGCAATTTGATGAATATTTGATGATCAGTTCAGAAAAGCGTTTAAGTTATTTTCCCGGTGCAGATTCGAAAGAATTTAAAATCATCAGAAAGTTTTTGTGAAGCTGCTTTTAAAATCGTTCTAAAACTCAACTTTTTCAAATGAATTTCATGAAACATTGACGTCCCAAACAACAAACTTCAGCCATTCATTTATCCTTCACCGTCTCTCCAAGTCCAAACTCTGTTTTGGCAAATTTGAATTTATAATCACGCGTCAAAGCGTCGTTCACTTATCACAAATCTTTTTCGCACATTGGCGTTGTTTGCATTCCAAATCGTTTATGAAAATTGAATTTGCCGACGATTTGCGCATCGCTTACAACTCATTAATCACCTGACAAGGTCTTCCTACGGCGTAGACAGCTCTGCAAATGGCATTCAATGCCTTTTCTTTACTTTTGCTATTTTCGCGCCCCTTCGGAAAAGCAAACGTCAAGAATGAAGTAAGAAATCTATTGCTGATCCAGAGAGAAGTAGAAAAGACTAATTTTCCTATTCATTGCAACGAGCCAAGAATTCTTCTTTTTGCGCTATCGATTTTTCTCGAGACGTTCTTCTTCGGCGAAGAAATTAAAACATAAGTTCCCGAACACTCTCGATCGGCTAAATATGATTCATGGCGCTCTCGATGATTCATGGCGTCTTCAGTTGTTGTCGAACAAATTAGATCTCAGATCCATCTCAACGGAAGACAAGACAAATTTTTCGGGCAGGAATGCAAGTTGGCAAGAAAGTTTAAAAGCGCAATTGCACTCTTCACCCATACACGTAGCCTGAGAGTAGAAAATTCTTCGGAATTTTTTATTTTCTTGCTGATACTGACGAGAACTTCGACGAGACGATACGCGCGTCTGAGACGGAACGATGAAAAGAAGTTATTGGATTAATAATCTGTCTGATGCAATTCTATTGCGAATGACAAAACTTAAAAACATTTTATTCTCATTGTCATTGAATATGATTGTTGTCGCATGAAGTTCTCGAAACTTTTCTCGTCTGGATCCAGCGAGAAAGAGGCGAAATTTTGAGAGAAAAAATCATTAATGGCTATTATATTAACGAAAATTTCTTTTTCCATGCACAATATCGTTTCGCTATTTGAATAACGGCTTTGTCGACAAGTGATGTAATTGTCATGTTGGCTCAATGGTTGTCAAACATTGATTTTCATTTGGCTGAGATTTCTGCTTGAATTCTGAGATCATAATTCAAATAGAAAGCTTGAAATCATTGAAAAATCTTTGAATTTTGTGGTTTGTCTTGAAACTTTTCTTAACCTCAAAGTTTGATTTTGATTTGGTATTTGAAAGTTTCAACAATGTAAGATGTATGTTTTCAGTTTCCGTAAGTGAAAACGAGTTGAAAACTTGATTTGCGAATTTTTAACCTCAAAAAACTTCAAAAATTTTAAATCTACAAATTGTAATCTTTTAATATGATCAAGCCACCAAACACCACTGCCAAATTCACCCAACAATGTAAAATATTTGTGATTCGGCCTACATCGCTTTATCTCAGTTCTATTTTCGATTGCAAACAGACACTGAATGAGCTCATTTCTATATGGAGCTTTGACGATGTTTGCCAAGAAATTGAACCTCATCGATTTTTATGCTTTTGCAGCTTTTGTTTGCCATTAAAACTTCTTCTTGTTCCGTGCGACTTTTAATTCACTTTTCCATTTCATTTGTTATCCGAGTTGTGACTCCTTTAGGAGTTCATAAATCAATGTAATTCAATTTACATGAGTCTTCTTTAAATTTAATGCAGATTAGATTGCAAACTCGAGACTTGACACGGGTCGAGTTACGAGTTGTGAGGCGATGAGAAAAAAATACAAACTTTGACATATTAGTTTCAGTTTGATTTATGACTGCAAAAAGCAAGAGACGAGGCAAGAAGACATGGAGAAAGGCGAAAAAGCGGAGAAGAATTTGATACGCTTGATGTTGAATCTGCGAAACTGTTTGTTCTTGCGTTTGTTGTCACATAGAGATTCAACAGCCATTGGCACCAATTTTGCTCGAGTTTTAAGTCTTTGTTTCCTGTTTTCCGATAAATCGATACAAGCTTAAAATAATTTGTATCAGGATGCGGATAAATGAGAAGATTCTAACCTCAAATGGGAGTTAGAAGATTTAGGAAGATTTGATTAGGTTTATATTTTGAGACATTGTATTTTGAGAAAAACTGTTGAAGCATCGCGTACAAAACTTAAAATTTAAACTTTTTATAAAATTTCCAGCAG
>JPYR01000143.1:79704-90097 GCA_000775305.1 Belgica antarctica
GTATCAAAGTGCCATCGGAATGGTTTTATTTTGATAATCTTTTGAGAAATTCCGACGAAAAGCGTTATTTCATTGCAGTGTCAGTTGCTATTAAACACAAGCACACCGTGGCGCTGCAGAGTGAAGTGGAAAAGTTAGGAAAAGGTAGAGAAAGAAAATGTCACGAGAAGGATAAATTCAACATTAACCTTCGCTCTGTTTTATTTCTTTCGCTTACTTTTTCGGTGACCCTCAGAAGATGCTGTCATCGGCTTGACTTTACACGTTTCACTTTTATTTCTTCCTGTGCCTTTGCTTGTCGGTGCGACTTCGAGACATGTTCAAAACACATTGCACAACTTTTTACTGACGCACACAGTGTGATTACGAAATAATCGGCTTTTCGGGAAATTTCATTCGCTTATGATTCGAGTCAGAGGTGTTCAAGTAACCGCAGTAAATATTTATTCAATTTTCGCGCACAGAAAATCTAAAATCTGGGAACGTACGAGCGCGTTTTCGTGTGCAATTTTCTCAGAAGCAAACTGCTCTGACGAGAGGAAAGTTCACTTTCATTATCTGGTTTTTCTGGTCGGTAAAGTGAATCAATATTGGGTGAAACGTGAAGAACGGGGCGGAATAAGAGACGACTAGAAATGGGTTCATTGTTAGAGCCAGGCGATGTAACCACGAGAAGATTAAACAAGAGTTGACATTTTCGAGCTTTTCCGCTCCTAAGTGTAGTCAGAGGTTAACTCATCATTGTCGTTAACGTGAAAATAATTTGCAGCTACGTGAAAATGACGCACAAGGCGAGGGCGAGAGTGGAAAATTTTAATCGACTTTTAATAAATCACAACTCTAGACACATTTGTTTAAACTCACATTTGCTGCGCAGTTCGGAAGTTTCCCAAGACACGAGAGCTGGTGATTCACGTGGAAAAAAGTATTTCGTCGTAAACGAAATAAAAATTTCATCATCCGGTGAAAAGTCCAAAAGTGAATCGATTTTCAATGCTCGTGTCAGGCATATCACAATATTTGGCAATTTACGATTAAACTTTGATGGAGATCCATTAGAAAACGATGTGTCAAGTGGATTTTCGATGAGTCTTGATTGATGTGGAAATATTTTAAGAAAATCCATCGAAGATTTAGTCGTGACCGGTGCCAAACAGGGCAGCATCTCTAGTGAAGACTCTATGACGAAGCATTCTGGAAAAATAATTGGATTGACTGCTTCTGCCGCCAGGCAGCCCTGCTTGAGTTGATGATGTATCGGATTATAGTGGCTTGTTATGCTGAATATCACATTTTTCTGCTGTGCACGGTTTGAGCATCAACACGTTTGAAGTGGTGAACGCGCAAAGTGGAAAGTACTTGACTCAAATAGTGAAAGGTTCTCTTGCAGGAGTGAAAAATATTTACCAGTTTTTGTCTCACTGTGGAGTTTACTGAGTCATAATTAGAAGCTTTTGTACAGGTTGACATTAGTGACTTCTAAATGAATATTTGAACAGTCAGCTTGTTTGTTTACTGACTAGCACATGAACCAACAGTATTAATGACTAAAATGCGTTTAGATTTATTAGTTTATTTAGTACTTGTACTAATTTAGCATCCTTGAATCTTTTAAATCTTTTCCCTGCATTCAAGTTTAGATCAAGTACTAAATACTTATCGAAAATCGTAAAGCCAAGTAAATAAGTTTAGTACAAGTTCTAAAACACAATAAATTGACTTTCGATGACATTTCAAGGTGACCTTACACCTCAAATTCCACCGCTAAAGCGTGAACATGTAAAAAAGCTTAATAGAAAAGCATAAAAATAAATATAACCACGATAGAGTGTAAAGATTTCTCATGTGCGCTTTTGCACATTAACATTTTAAAAAGGCATAAATTAAAGATCATCAACAAAAGCCTCTGATAGACGTGGCCTGTCTAAATTTCACAGTCATTTCTCTTCGAGTCAGTAATTTATGGCGTTTCTTGCAAGGGGACTAAGTGAAATAGTTTTATTGGGACAAAGACGAGTCATTGAGAAGCGAGTGTATAAATGAAAATAATTTTGCAATTTTTTTATAACTTCATGAACTCATTTTATCGCTATGAAAATCGTTCGGTCTGGATTAAAACTGATTCAGACACTAAAAGCAATAAATTGCGCATTAAATACTTTTTCCTTCTAATTTTATGTGTTTTTCGTATATTTTTGACGCCGACTTGCTGCTGAACATTTTGAATTACGTATTTCGCGATTGTTTATTTGCGCGGCTATTTCACACTTCTCGTGATTTGTTTTCTTCTTGAGTTTTTGTGTAGAATCGTAAATTATGGGCTCAAAAAATTTGCGGTGCGACTCTCGACGAAATCATAAGGAAAAGTTTGTTTTAAAAGTTGTCTAGCGACCTCCCAACTCTCGGCCGCTTCATCATCATTTTCTTAACTTATTAACACGCTCTCGTCTCCTTTCTTCGTGTTTTCTCTTTTAACGGATTCTTCAAACGGGCAACAAAACAGTTTGATTATGACTTTAACTCTTCTTTCTGGCCTGGCACATGCTGCGATCAAAAGAAATGTTTTGTTTGTTTCAATCATGTTTCTTCGAACAGCGCTTCGATGCTGATTAAACAATTTTATTAGTTACGATAGGCGGCGGATATAAATGATACACATACAAAATCAATATTTGAAATGCGGCATCGATCGAGCATAACAAGAGAGTGGTCAATTGAAATAAATTACACAATGACTTGGAAAGCCACACGTTCGACAACAACAAACATAACCCGATAAGTGTTAATCATGAATTCTGACGAAAAATCGTTCATGACAATAACAAATTTATTAGGTGATTGTGATACGGTTCAAAAGTCAATTTGATTTCTATTTATTTGATAATGCTTCACTCTTACTCGAAGTTGAGCTTTAAATATTTGTGCGATTCGAGTTGTTAATTGAATTTAAAGCGATTTGTGTGCGGCAAAAGCATTTTTATCGACTCGTCGCTCGTGCGAAGGCACATAAAAAATAGTTTTATTTTTTATTTTCACGACGTTTGACACATCGAACGGCACGTGATTTGTTGATGATAGCTTAAATTGAGTGCTAACTTCCAGTTTAAAAGTAGCCACGGTGTTGTTTTGCATTTTCGCTCTAGACTTGTGTTTGATACAATAAATCAGAGATAGCTTTGGATGTAAATGTGTCAAAGAATTGCAATTAGAAGGTTTGGTTTGTCATATTTAAGTGCAACAACTAACTTTAGCACAGGATTAACTTTATTTTAGCACAGGAACTAGACTGAAATTTTGAAGTATGTACTTAAAATGCTTCTTATATTTTCTAATTTATTTTCAAATTTCAGGCAATCTTCTTTCAGAAAATGATGAAAAGAATTACGGTCATATTAAATGATTCATCCAACCGATTTAGCGCTAGTATTTTCATACTTTTGCAATGTATAAACTCTAATCTTCTAGAGAAATCCTTTGCTATTCCACATCTATATCCAATTCAAATCTCTGCATCAGAGGAAAATATGAAGTTTTTACGTACTTTCTGCGACTCGATGGAAAACAAAACTCCAAAAGTTTTCTGCTTTATTTCGCCTCGAACAGTTTAGCAGTAATCCACAGGACAAATAATGTCTCCGAGAGCTTCTCTTTTACTTCAAAAATGATTATTTATGAAAGAAAACTTGAGCACTGAGCAGCATTGAATATATAAACTTGTCGACTTTGTGCTGCTTAGATTATTTATTGATTTAAAAACACTTTGAGAGACTGCATTTCATTTCACCATTTCATGATTAATGAATTAAACATTTGACTCCCACGTCAAGGGGATTTTTCTCTCGTATTTACAACTTTTGAATTATTTTTTACACTCGAACGATTACTTATGCACAAGATACACTTATTAGCTGCAGTTGATTTTAATTAGTTAAACTCCTTGACTTAGAATTTAAACTCGCGGTTAATTGATAACAACTGTAGCATTTGAAGACATGTAGCAGGTAATTAATTAACTTCGCGTGATGTTTTAAATTTACAAATTATAAGAGAAAAACAAAAACTAAGTTAATCTGAAACGTCGTAATCCTTGTTGTGTGTTTTGATGGCGCTTTCGCGGCTTACAATGGTAATCCCAAGCAGCGTTTTTTATTTGCCCACGAAATTTCACTCAAAACGGTTGCCGTTTTATTATTTCAACAAATTAATTTAATCCAATTAATTTGATTACATTACACAGAATCTGAATTTTTATGTGCACACCGGAAAACCCTTTTCTTATTTATCTTTCCGGGCAAACTTATTTTTTATATTCTTCACTTTTTCAGCTTCAACACGTTAAAAATATAAACGAAATGCTTCCGATTCTATTCGATGTAACAGATTTTCCAATTTATTTATTGTTATCACTTCGTTTCTGTTTTTTTGCAGCCGAACAACTTTCGTGCACGTGACGTGCAGTTATAAATTTATGAAATTCTACGTAAGAAAAATCCAACAACAAGTATTTTCCAATTTTGATTCTCTGTCACGGTTTTCACATACAAAAAATATTTTCAAATAAAGCAGCGATACATGCCGTTTGCGTCTTAACAGGTCAAAAGTATAAACTCGACTGAGTGTTCGGTTGCGGAGAAAAGTAGAAGGCCGAAGGCACCGACCGTCGGTAAACGCAACGCAACGATTGGCCAGATATCTACGAAGGCTGCCGAAGCACACGCGAAGCTCGACTTTTCTCGAATCTTCTCAAATTTTTCCTTCGCAATCGTTTATCGTTCGGCACTGCCGCTCTTTTTATGAGCCGAGAAGCGATTTTAGTTCATGTTTTCTCTCCGCTTGATTCAGTTTCAATAAAATAAAAGTTGAGAATTGTGAAGCGAGACTTTCGAATGCTGTATGTTATTTGTCTTCCATCTGAGATACTGGATTTTTTCATTTACATATTGAATAAGTCGTTTTGTATGCAGGTTTTATGTGTTTATGAACATTTCAATCTCTTATTTTCTTTTCTTTCCATAATGCGACGTTATAAATGGCATTAAAAACATCGGAATGCTTTTTTACAGCTGTGGCGGATTACACAAGAAATTTATACAGTTTTTGCCTTTTTCGGGTTGATAAATGTAAGGCGATGATTGTGACGGAATTTCATGACTTTTGTGATTCTTTTTTCATTCTCTTATCAGCAGCTCGTTTTTTTCGTGCTAAATCGAATGAAGAACTTCTGCCAAGATGTTTTGGGATGGGGAAAAACATACACAATGAGCTGGCACTTCGTCTTATCTTGCTTCTTCACCTAGTGTGTTTCCTTCTGTCGCTGTCGACTAAGCGCTATTGTTTTCTTCAAGTTAAATTTTAAATCAAATGAAGGGGCATTTCGACGATTAGGTCATAATAGACAAATTGGACATGTACAGTGTAGTCAACGAACAAATTAGTCTAAGACAGTATATTTATTGTAGTTACATTTTTATAGCTTCAAACTTTTCCACAAGTTTTAAACCTTTCCAAGTCTGTTAGTCACCTTCCAAGACAAATCATAATTTTGACGCCACTTTCAAATGTCTCCACGTCGCCTTCGTAGTCACGTCACACCTGACTGAACCTAACACAATTAATATTCATGCGGCAATTGATAATTTCGCCCTGGCAAAAAGGCAAACTTCAAACACAGTAAACTCGCACAAGCACATCAGCGCAAATTGCGACTTAAATAAACTTCGCAAAAAAGATCTAATAGCGCAGCGCTAAAACGCAGAAGAAATATTTGCACCGAAATGTAAACAAACGAGACCCGAGCGAGTGAGAGATGAAAGGAAAATCTCGAGACGTAGATAAGTTTTGTGAACTGGAGAAAATACGTTTGATGTTGATGGTTATGACATACGGATGAAGACGTCAAGCCACTGGCATGACAATTTGTTGTGAAACAATGAAGCTTTGCTTGACACTCTTTCACTCAATTGATTTTGTGCTTGTCCGACATTTATGATAATTCCCTGCTATGCGGAGAAGATCTGCCTAAAATCGTATGTCTACATGTTCATGAATGTTTGATACTTGCAGAAGCAGACATTATGGCTGGTAATTGACAAATTTATGGTCATGGGTAAATTACAGCTGTTGAAAATTTAATAGCAGGCATTTTAATTGGATCTATAACAAATGGAAACTTTCCACTCACAAAAGGCAACCGAAAAAGATTGCAATGCAGAACATAACTCCAACAATTATTGAGGTTACAATTATAGGATATTTGCTTTTGGGGCCTCTTTTTACTCCACACAATTTGCATGATTATATCAATTAAATAATTAAATTCTTTCTTGTTCTTTTTGTCGACTTCGTCATTGTTCACTTGTTCTATGGAATAAACTCACCGGCAGAGCAACACCGCTGTAAATCTTTTAAAAAGAGATTTCAACGTAAACTTTTCATTTAGCTGCAAGAATTTATCTACCTAGTGGGTGGCAGATGGAGACGATACTTAGCATTCTCTGCTGTCCAAGATGAAAGCAAAGGAAACAGTTGAAACTACAGTTTAAAAAACGGTTACAGTGAATGAAATCTTACACAAAAGCTTTTGTGCTTGGCTGTGCAACGTGATTTCCAAACGTTGATCTAACTTCTCAAATCCTTATGCAATGAATCACGTAAAAGCTCAAACAACTTTAGAACTTTCAGATTCCCTAAATGCAAATGCAATGCCCGAATCCTTACAGATCAAGTTACATCAAGCTGTAAAATATGCAGCTCTACAGATCAATAGATTCTATCCGAATAAATCACTGAGTAAATTCATCCAACCCTGAAAATTCCCATGAAATGAACACCCACCAAGTGAACTGTAACCAAAACTACGTTCACTTGTAAACATTCGAGGAAAGGAAAAGAAAAACTTGAGAAGGATTTCCATCCCCATGGAAAGAAGAAATATCAAGCAATAAAGAAACCACTTATTCAGGCCAGAAATTTGAGGATTTTCTCCGTCTCGTTTGCCTTTCAGTTGAATCAATATCGTAAGCAGTGAATTTATGGCGTTGAGAGATAAAGGCAAAAGGTCGGTGTTGTTAGAGTCAATTTTCTATTAAATGCAAATATTACAAGTGTGCCGTGTGTGGGCACGTGAATGGGCGACCGAAGCAAAAGGGAAAACTTCTCCGTAAAAGGGATCAACATAATTTGGACATCAAGAGATGATTGAGATGAACTCTTGAAGTGCGATAAGATTATCATTATACCTTCAGCAAACTCCGTTCATCGACGCTGTCGCTTCGAAAACAAATTCCGACTTTAAATAACGTTCCGATAATTGAACAAAAGTTCTCAAAAAGAATTTCGTAACGTCGAGAGAGAACAACACAACATGAAGCAAGCCAATAACGGTTTCAAAGCGATATAAATTCAGGTCGTTTTCCATTACAATTATTAATGAATACGGCTAATAAAAAGAGAGATTTCTGCTTGAATGTTCCGGCGCAAGCGAAAAGTAACAAGAAAAATCTTTCTTTAGACGGCAAACGAGAGCTTACACTAATCATAATTCTGTTTCTTTGCAATTGGGAGACGGGGACGTACATTGGTGATGTAAAATGATGTTGAAGTTGAACCATTTGTAAGTTTTACAAAAAAGTTGTAGCACACATGGTGTTAAATGTATTTCTTAAGATTCGAACCTACCAATTTCGCCTTGGCCTTTAAATCTGTCAGCCTTTCAACTCTCCCTAACAAATCACTCAATGCAAATCGGTCAAAGTCTCTACAGTTGATTGAAACCATTCCCATTTCTAGCCAGTCAGCCAGTCAATCATAACAATAAACTTTCTCGATCGCCGGGCACAGATGCATAATTGTAGTAATTCAAAGGCAACTTCTCGAGGCAGCGAAATTATCTTATTAGCAAACGCTTCAAATCTTCTTTCACTTGCTTTTACAAATCATCGACGTTTTCTTTTGATTCATTATTATTGCATTTGATCTTTAACCAAAGCATCTTTTCACTTCTTTATTCCAGACAGTAAAAATTTTATCGGAACACGCATCAACCGTTACTGCAGCTTTAATTGCATCTGAAATGAGCATGTCGCGAGCTTCGCCTGCAGTAGAAATAGTTTTCACTTTAGCTTCAACAACTTTTTTGCGTTATTTGGCGTTATTAATTAATTTATGAGTCAACTTTGCAATAAGAAATTTCTTTAGAACCGTCCACAAGCCATGACATTATAGATTTCTAGGTATTTTCATTCATCCATCATGACTTGTCTACGAATTTGCATTAGTTTGTTCACGTTCCAAATTCCTAGAAGGCACGACCCCAATCCGTGCTAGCCCCCAGCCGAAGGTCGACAGAATGTGCAACAAATGAAATCATTAAATTGATTCTTGGCACTAATGCGTCAATCGATATTGATTTTCATTGTTCTCTTCCAATGCAATTAATCTAATCGAAGCAATTAAGATACTCGAGACTTTTAATATCGGCAACGAGTGTGTTCAGCTACTTCCAGTGAACATTTACGGGGGCAATTCAAACACAAAAACTCTTTTTTCTCAATCTGCCGAGTTTTATTCTTCTTATTTCTCTCGCTTCTGATTGAATTTTCAAACAACATCAAATAAAATCGCTCGAAAAATGAAAACCTCGAGATCAGCCGACAGCACAACAGGCAACAACACAAAGGCAGGTGAGAAATGTTGATTTTATTGTTGGTTTTTTTGCTACAAAATGCATATGTTGGCCTGATATGGCTTAAACGATCTAAAACTTTATTTAGCTTATACTTTGTGTGGCAACAATGCCTCGTTATTGTCGACGCTAGTTCAGATATGGAAATGTGAGAAGACGAGAGAACGAACAAATAATTAGTTTTGTTATGTTACTAGCCCTGGCCTGTCTGTGTGTGTCGGGCATTAAATGGTGACAACAATAAAAATAAAAACTTTTTTATTCTGCCATTCGATATCACATTGAGAAGAGATTAGCATTAATGTTCGGTTCGTAAATATGTAAATCGAGCCTGAACAACTTTCAAAGTCACTTCCAAGCGAAAATGATTGATAAATTAAGTGATTTAATAATTGAATTGTAATTGCAATGCGATGAATTTCTGTTATTGATATTTGCCCGGGGAGGTTACGAAAGTGATTAACTGCCTTACACTACAACGCGCGCAGATGTGCAATTAGGAGTTGTTGATTCAGAGCTTCAAATCTATTTTCTAATTCAACATATCAGTCCATTACCTCAGCGTCCAATTGAGTGGGCACACCGAGTCGTTGACTTGGAAAGCATGCCCTTGAGATCGACTTGAACATATAACTCGCTAAATACGGGGGCGGACGAACTTTGGTTCTCTAGTTCAACGAACAACTTTTTTCACGAAACAAATTGAAATTCAAAAATTTTAAACTTTTCCACGCACTCGTTCGCTTTTTCTCGCCTCAGCCCACCCCAGCACACACCTGAATTAGAGATGCAAACGAAATCAAGATTGGCTACAGTTATTTGATATGGTTTGCATGGAAAAAGCGCAAAGGAGAAACGTGTTAAGTTTAAGTTAATTGAAAATGTGCTGCCAAAGAATTTTCTTCTTGTTCGCTTCGATGTGCGCATTAGTGGTAATTGTGAACGGAGGTGAAATTACAAGGCAGCTTGACACTAAAGCGAAAAATGGAAACAAATTTAAGTCAAATGCGAGTATCATAAATTATTCTATCGTTTCTAGGCTCGAAAATCGTGCCATTTGTCAGAGTATTTCCCAGCAATTCATTATTTCTCGAGCCGGTGTAATCAACTCGATGCGAGCTAGGATAACATTGGCGTCTGCTTTCTTATATGCACAGTGGGAATTTTATCGATTTATAGGCGCAACATGACCACACATTTCAGTTCATTTTGTAGAAAGCATTTATATTAAGAAGATCGATTCAAACGATTGGAACTTGATCATGAAAGTGCATTATATCAATCGATAGCTAATAGAAATGCAGCAAAAAAGTCACCGGCGCTGAATGTCGAATGCCTTGCACGTTCCTCGAGCTTAGAACTCTTTACAATGTAATGGTTTGAAAATTAATTAAACAAGCAATGTAGACAAACACTTCTTGAAATTTATAATTCCAATTAAAAATAATTCAACTCATTCATAAATTTTCTCTTAATCTCAGCTTTTTTCTGCTTTTCTTTCACGAGAAAATCTTTCTTTTCATATTAAACTTCTAAGAACGATTTAATCAACATAAATAACTTCTTCGATAGCGCTTCATCTCGTTGTTCTATTTACTCGCTAATTAAAGATTGGATTAAGCGCTTTTTTGTCGTTCGAAGTGTTTACAAAACGGGGTTTGCTTTAGAACGACGTAGAAATTAACGTAGGATGGGGTAATTGCGTTTTAA
>JPYR01000143.1:93424-103488 GCA_000775305.1 Belgica antarctica
CACCCAGCATGACCGCAGAATCTTTTATTCAACTTCCTCAAAATGCAGCCCACGAAGATGTCTCAAAAGGGTGGATGCTCCAGATTCAGTTTGTTTTAAGTTATTTTCCTTACGATTAAGCTTCAAAAGATGCTTTTCCGTCCCAGGGGAATTAATTAGTCTAATTATATTTAACTTTTCTAAGCGTTCGTAGGCGGATTGAACGTCTTTCAGTGTTACAATTTCCCCTTGGCTTAACTTTGCTGTGAAAATGCGCCTTTTTGATGATAAACAAAGAAAAGAATGTCATTCGATACCTGGCAAGAGTTACTCGATAGACATTCTAACGAAACCCAATTGGTAATTAAATTTCGTGGAGATAAGGGCATACATTCAAAAGTTTTCTTGCCGTCTATTCAACTTCTGTCGTCTTCAGAAATTTATTTCTGAAAAGGCAGGAATGAATGTTGGATGGAAAAAGGTCGCGTGCTATTTTGAGCTGATGTTTCAATATTTTTCTCTTAGTCTTCCATTATTGTGTGTAAGGCGGCTAAGATGTGAACTCATCCGTGAACGGAACCCATCAATTTCTTCAGGCCAACAGTAATCAGCCGGTGACGCATCTCCTTCGCTCGACGGCACTCTCTCGAGTTATTAATGACTATTTTAATGCTTTGTGTTTGGGAGAAGTTTAAAAAAGTGAATCGTTAAAAGCCATTTGGCTCCGAAAGATTAAACATACTTGAAACGACTTTCGGGCCAAAATAATAAAGTTTATAACAACAAATCCTATTGATAAACACATTTAAAAAGGAATTCTCAAAAATGTGGCATTAAAAGGAACTGAAAGGCGAAGAATGAGTGAAGAAGCGGAGAAGAAAACCAGGACAGATGCCATTTTTCTACAACATCTCGTTCTCGGTTACTCTCAGAGGCAGCCCGCGCGACTGGCAAGCAATATCACTGTTTGATGTTCTTCTCGTTTGTATACTGTCTCAAATGGAACAAGAAATGCGAACGATTTCTGAAAGATTTATCGTTGCATTATAATTGAATCGAAAACGGAGAAAATCTCTTCATCGTTTTCAGCTTGTGCCTTTCATAAAGCCTTGCAAGGAACGCTTATTAATGCGAAAATAATGTTTTAATAGGAATTATTCTGTGCATAAGATATTTTTAATTCCGTCTTCCGTTAATTCCGTTTTAACTTTTCAATTAATTTAAAAATAGTTTATCAACTGAACAAGGAAACATTGCGTGAATTTCTGACAATTAATTTTTTAAATGTTTTTGAGTATAGTTGCACCTTTGGTATGAATCGAACCGTAATATTTCAGAAGGCTACGTAAAAGTTTAATGAAAATAGAGTGTTAAGAATGTTTGCAACATTATAACAACCGAAACAGCAACAGCTGAATAAATCAGAAAGATTAGTCGCCAACGTCCACTTTGTCTTGATGCATAAATAAATTTTTGCCAGCAGCAACACACTGATTGGAAGTCGCCTAAAGAATATTACTGTAATTGCGACAACATGTCAAATAGAGTCCAAGTTTTTTTTTATCAGTTGTTTGTGTACTTTGCAACTGCATTTCGAGTCTTATCAACGGAAGTTTTAGCACAAAACTAATAATTCTCAGTAGTTTCATAACTTTCGATGAGTCAACTTGTGTGTTTGCTGTTTTCTTTTAAGTTTCACGTTATAGTAAGGTTAAGGATGAAACACAAACCAGTAGTGATTTTATTTCTTCTGTTTTTGGTACCGTTTAGCTGAAATAGAAAAGTCCGTGCTCGACGCAGTGAAAACAGGGACTGTGGAAGCACAACTCGAAATGTCGGCACAATTGTTCACGAAGACAAGTTCAAGCGTGGTGACTTTCCGTGTATCGTGGAATTGACTTACACTGCAGAAACTACACTATTTTTCTTTTGTGGTGCAACATTAGTCTCTACCAATCATGTCATTACAAGTAAGCTGCGCTTTTCATAAATATATCAGTGATGACCGAGGAAAATTTCACAGCGGCCCATTGTATCAATCCTTTCTGGGTACAAAGATACAACAGTTCAATTTTGTACATTGACGGCAGCATTGGCATCAGTTTCATGCCATCAAAAATTGTTTCACTTTTCCCGGACTTAAAAATCATTCAAATTTACAAATGCACGATTTTTGATAGCAAAAAACACTTCAAGAACTTAACAAAGTTAACGCAAATCAGCTTAGCAGACAAAAAGATCCAGACTATTTCCGCTGACGTATTTTCATTCAACCTGGGTAAATTAGAAATCCTTGATCTTTCGAACAACACTATCGAGTTTTTGAATGAAAACATTTTCAACTCCTTGCAAAACCTTCAAATTCTTAACCTTAAAAACAATCGCATTCGCCAATTTAGACCAAAAGTTTTTCAATCACTAAATCAACTTCAGGTTCTTATTTTTATCGGAAATAACATTGATCGTATCGAGAATAGACTCTTTGACAGTCTAATAAACCTTCAGCAAATTGTCGGTTTAAAGAATCAAATCGTGGAAATTCCTGAAGGTGCATTTCGAAAAAACACTGAACTTGAGAAAATGTGGATGATGACCAAATTGAAAACATAGCACCGAGAACCTTTCAAAACTTGCAAAATTTAAATCTTCTTAACTTTGCTTACAACAAGATTAAGACTTTTGATGAAAATGTGTTTGATTCACTAACAAATCTCACGGACTCTATCTGCAAGGCAACCGAGTTCAAAACTTCAACCCTAATTGGTTCAAACCCTTGGTTAACGTGAAAATTATGAATCTTTAATAACGAATTGGTTGAAATTGTGGATAAGTTGTTCGAAAAAAACTCAAAACTTCGTTGTCAGACGTTAAAATTGGTTCAAATACATAGTTAACATAGAAATTTTTAATTTAGACCAGAATAATTTGGTTGAAATTCCCGAAAAAGTTTTTCAAAACAGCCCGAAACTTGAGGTAATCGGTATCGTTAATAACAGTCGAGCAAATTTAATTAAATCCTGAATATAATTTCCTGTACCGAGTAAAACATTTTAAAAACAGTTTTGAAGATAAAAGGATTTGCACCAACAAGCTTGATATTTATTTCGGGCCAATAAATCAATTCTGCGTAAAATCATATTTTCATCGACTGTTAAGCATCACTCATGGCGAAATGCGCCAAATTTTGCGAAACACATTTTGGGTTGTAAAAGCGAACGAGATATCAGAAATTTAGAGCAGGATTTATGGCGTTTAGTGCCATATGCATCGAAACATCTCGTTTAGGAGCTTAAAGATGATTCAGGTACGGGTGAAATCCCTTTTTCCGCTCTGCCTGATCGCATTTTATTTTATGTGTATCGTATCTCGTACGAAAACATCTTTTTATACGTTTTACGGATCCTTAATTTTCTACACATTTTGCAGAAGCAAAAACTCGTCTGTCAATGAGTGCCAGGGAACCCTCCAGCCCGATATCGTTTAATTTTTTACCTTTGCGATTGCTTTAGGGTCAAAAAGGGTTCTTTTTGTCATTCACAGCGCAACGACATTTCAATTAAAACTCAATACATCGTTGCAACCGGGAGAAATTCATCACGCCGTGCAATTTATGGAATGTAATAAAGAAGGAAAGCGATTGCAGAATGCTGATTGAAAAAGTTTCTCATAAAATAGAAACTGATGCAGTTGAATTGCATTTGAGAATGAGCGTGAATGAAAAAGAAATACGCTGAATTTTAAGTTAAATATAAGTTTATATTTTGAATAAAATTTTAAATAAAACTTCGAAAATCTAAACGTCAAAATAAGTCTTTAAGCGCTTTTTCCAGCTAAAACCAATAACAAACACTCCTGAACTTTTATTTCCAGCCAATTCCCATAAAATTTAAATACCAATCTGCCTATTTTACAATTTAAATTGAATTTAATGCGGTCCCTAGCCCCTCCACTTTCAAAAAATCTCACACATTCTATGAATTTTTTTCCTTCACCCCACAACAATATTGAAAAACTGATAACAGAATGATAACAAAAAATAAACTTTTTCTCTCTGCCTGTGAATGAAAATCTATTTATGTAGCTATCATCCCTAGGAAGTGCCGAAAGAACTGTCAGAGGATGAAAATGAAAACAAACAAGCGGAGATCCGAATGTTTAACACACAAAAAGCAACTTTTTCATGTTTTAAGCAAACATCCAAATGAATATTCTCTGTGACTTTGTTAGCATAGCGAGTGGAGGCAGAATTCTGCATGGACGGAGATTGCTGAATGGGGGAAAGGAGAAGTGCGAAAATCTTCACCCACACATTCGCCTAACGGGGAATGGGAAGGCAAAGCATATTTTGAGCTTGTTCAGATCATTGATTTCATCATTATTTCTTTCTGTTTGACTTTGAACATATCGGGTGGGATATGAAAGCGAAGGGAAAAGAGAGAAATATCAATTGCTGAGATGATAAAGATTCCATTATATGATATGATTTCAAGGATGATGAATTATCGTCAACATGGGGTTGAAATTGTGTGAGTACATTGTGTTTACACAACATTATGCTTCACTATTATTTTATCGCTTTCAGCAGCCGCACACAAAAAGCATCTTTGATGATTTATTACGAAAGTCATAAATTTGATGCACAAAGCTGTTCTCGCAAATACACACAAAAATATAAATTAATAAAACAAGCTGTAACTCGTGCAAAGTGCATTTTGTCATGAACATTGAGTTGCCTCGAAAAGCTTTTGGCTTGACTGCGCTTTGGCTTTTTATTATCCAGAAAAAATGGGGACGAGTTGAATGAAGTTTATTATGCATGGAATGTTGGATTTCAACTTTGTAGGTTAGAATCAGTTCAAGAAAATAAATCCGGGAATTTTGGACAAGCGGTCATTCGAACGCAAGAAGTTACAAAAATAAATGTCAAAAAGTTATTGTAAGAAAATATTCCAACATTTCACAGCTTATTACGCGCCGCATTCTACCAAAATCCCAATCTCATTATGGATAATATCTCCATTTAAAAGCTTCACTAAATTCCAAAAAGCTTTATAGCAAAACAAAATTTATGTTCATATGCGGGTAAAATTTAGCAGCCGCCTGAACATATAAAACATGAAACGGCAGCAGCATTTATGTGCACATAATAACTAATCATGTTTTATAACGTGGCGTGACATCGAAGCAATTTCGCTTGTGCTGTTCGTCTCTTGAAAAAAGTTTAAAACAGAACCGAAAAGTTTCTGCACGCTTGTCAATGACATCGAGAACTTTTTTCTTTCTCTCGCTTTTAATCAATACGTGCGGCGGTATTTCAGCAGCAAGTGGAGTGTTGGAGCGTTGTTGTATGGAAATCAATGAATCAATTTGTTCTAATCATTGATTTCTGAAGCTTTCACTCTACCAATGTACGAAGGTTTAAATGTCAGTTTGGCTGGGAATATTGTTTGCCATCCGATATTATTCAATTTAATAGACGGGACGAAGATTGAATAGTCAGAGAATGCAAACAGTCGACTGAGTGTGATGTCAATTGTGTTTTATTTGGCGGTTTTTGTTATGATTACACATCAATCTAGGGCAAACACGCGTTTCACTCTCATTATGTCATTCGATCCGTCATTATTTGCACAGCATTTACGCAAAGCAGTAATCAATGCACACGAAGCTATTTGTAAACAGTAATCTGATTTAATTTCACGGTTTCACCATGTTTAACATGTTACAAATGGGTGATGGTGAAACGCCCTCGTCATCGCTGCTTTAACGTACACAATTTTAAACCGAATCTATGGAATGATTTTGTCAAGCTGCAAATGACAGCAGCTTGTTTACTCGAGTTGACCTTCTCATGTCATTCAACGTGCTGTAATAACGAAGGGACGATGACAACAATTGAGACATTCTTATCAGTTTGAGAATGAAAAGTCCGCAAATCATTTTCAAACCCAAAGCAACAAAGCGAACAAAAAGAGTCAAAAGTTCTGAGATTGTCACATGAAATAATGGCAGAATCATCGTTCGCACCGAAAAAAGAACGAGAAATTGCTGTGAATCTGGAAAATCAATTTCTCTTCCTTCCTGTACTTGCTGTTTGTCGGCGACAAAGTTTCCCCACTTCTGCATTCACCATCATAAAAAAACTTCTTTTTATCATCCTTGGGAAAATTCATTTTATCGGGCACACTGTTGAAAAGCGTAGGAGTTTTTAATTAAACATTGTGAAAGTCGTTAAACCTTATCCTTTGCCTGCTATTCTCTTCTCGTTTTTCATTAAATGCTAATTAAGTAGAAGACTAATTACCTAATTGCACTTTTGAATCATTCAGACAATTGCTGGGAAGTGATGACATGACGAACTTTAGTTTCCAGGAATTAATTGGGTTGTTTCTAATGACAACTATTGAGTTATAACCTCAAATTAGTGAGAATAATTAGAAAGTGAAAGAATTCGTAATGGAAAGATTGAAAAATACGTGTGTCAAATGGAACAACCGTGGTCCATATATTACAAAAACTAGCAGGTATTCGTTTACTTTTGCATAATTTTTTTTTCAAATTAGTCAAACTATTAAAGTCATTCACTGTTAAAACAATGACACTCAGATCCGCCCTAAAACCATCTCTGTTATATCATACAACCTAAGTCAAGCCAGTGAAAAGCTTCCTGGTTGGACCAAATAATTAATTAGTGCAATTAAAAGTTCAGCTCAAAAACTGCTCTCAATTCAATTAAAAGCTTGTGTCTGAGTTCTCCCGAGTTCCAATTTGTAATTCCTGTGATTTTATAATCTGATTTCGTCCCTTGAGGGTATTGCACATCTCTAGAAGCAAGCAATTCGGATGTGTTTGTTTGCACAAACTTTCGGATCGATTTTTCGTAATCACAATTTTTTTTCGTAATAAAAAACGGGGAGACGGGAACAGAAAATTCACGTTGAATGGAAAAATATTTTTTTGAAGTCAATTTTTATTTTCAGTGACGTGTCTGCTGCCGACGAAACAGCGAAATGATAGAAGAACGTGAGTCGCAAGTTCCCGGAGATTCAAACGCAAACACTCTCGACACTGAATCACATTTAAAAGCACGCGATTGACTTCAACATTGATTGCAATTAATTTGCATAAACATAAATTGAGTGGTTGCAAGTGAAAAGCGTCAACAATTATCGATACTCGAGCATAAAGTGCCGTTTATTGATGTAAATTACTTGGAATCAATCGTCATTCATTCCCTCAACAGTAATTAAGGAAATCGTCAAAA
This sequence comes from Belgica antarctica, assembly GCA_000775305.1. Classification (NCBI taxonomy): domain Eukaryota; kingdom Metazoa; phylum Arthropoda; class Insecta; order Diptera; family Chironomidae; genus Belgica; species Belgica antarctica. The sequence continues at coordinate 100,668 of JPYR01000143.1, forward strand.
TGGATTTAAATGAGTTCTGAAAAGTTTCTCTGTCATTTGTTGTCAAAGTAAAAGCCAGAGCTCAATGCGAAAATTATGTAAAAGCAACTTTTTATTCGCAATAAAAGTTCTGCCACAGCGCTCGAAGAAAAGACGACACCAAATAAGAAAAGCGAAGGCAATTTAATGTGCGATAAAGCAACAACTAAAGCGCCTCATAAACTGCCAGCAACAATTTGTACAATGACGAACCATGTGAGAGAACCATCAGTTACTGCTTTATCTTGCCGAAGGTTAAGGGACGTAGATTAATGATGTCTGCGGTGGCTGGCAGCTTTTCGGTCGGTGCACTCGTGGCGGAAGGTTTTTTGTAGTTAGGAAGTTAGTTTGAAACATTGTTGCAAGAGAAATTACGTTTCAATTCTTGAAATGGTAAAATCTGAGTCTTTAAGAATGGCGCTGACTGCCAAACCAACATTTTGAGGTTATGTGCCAACAAACAAATTTAAAAGCCGTTATTTGACCGCAATTTGCATTTTTATTATAGTTTTCATTCAATTAAACACGAACGGTAGTTTAATTGATAGTTTTAACTTCCCGAACACACTTTTAACCTCAAAATGGCTTCAATTTCCCCCGTCACCACCACACAAAACATAAAGAAAACCGCATTACCTCCCTTTTACTATTCACTTTTACGAGGTAATTGGCATCTCCTCAATGCAATTCATAACTTTTCACTCGATTCACGTTTTTTATGTTTTATGTAGGTGCCGAGGTAGAAGTTATGATGACATCAAAGTGGCTTCTGCTTTTCCATCCCTTTTGTTTGTTCACGAAGCGGTAAGGGAAGGAATTCTGTGGAAATCGTTATAATGGCGATAAGCGTTTAAATCTCAACAAAGTGAATCGGTTTCGGAGTCGCTTTAATGTCGCCGCAGATTGAGTTTCTAGGATGATGTCGGCTTACGAGAGACTCGCAATAAAACTGCTTTAAGGCAAAGAGCTATGGGGAAGCGGAAAAGAAAAGTTTTTGTGCCTTAAATTTGATGCTTCTATCAAGTTTTTCATTTCTCGCTACTTTTCTAATTAAATGAAATTGATGAGAACAGCCAACGAGCTATAAATGCCAGAGCGACTTTGAATTATTCGTTTTAATTATTCTGACAAGCAGTTCGCAATTCGTGTCACAGGTAGATGTGCTTGTTAACACCCTATACCGTCTGCGACGGAAACACGCGCCGCAGTCAAATTGAAAATCAGCAAAGTTGTTTGCTTTATCAAAATTTAATAACTCAATTTTCCGCGCAAAGCTCTGTGTGATTAACTTTTCAGTGTAAAATTCTACCGAGCATCGGAAAAACATTTTCAACACGAAACAGTCGGCAAGCAGAAGGAAAATTCACAAATGTGTTGTATCATGTCATGTACACAACGTGAGCGAAGAAAAAGTGAAACTCGAGGGCTTCTTGCTCTCGTTTCATCATAAACGCTTGCGCAATTTTACTATTTTCCGTAGAGAAATTTCGTCCAGGAAAAGTTTTCTTGTTTCACATTTTCAACAGCAAACGATTTTTTTTTTCATCTTCTGGCAGAAGCCAAAATAAGAGATTAATAGACATTAAGTTTAAAACGAACAGAAAAGTTGTAAATTCCTGAAGTAGCAATTTGAGTTTTCCTGGAAGGTGAAAATGGCTTTGAAATGGTATAATTGAGTTTCCTTGAAACGAGCAAGTGTTTGAAATGGATTGAAGTGAGATTTTTCTAGATAATGCAGATCAAATGTTAAAAAAGCTTTGTGGGAGCTTTAGAAGCTTAATCAATCATGCTAATTGATTTGACTGTTTGAATATAGTTTTGGTTATTTTTTAGTTATTGAAATGCTTCTAAGGAAATATAAAAGCTTTCAGGAAAAATCCAGGAGACTATAAATTCAAGAGGCTGTCAAAAACGACATCTACAAAAAACTTTCATAGTAATTATAAATTTTCAAGACACTAAACATCCTAGAAAAAACCAAGGAACTTTCCAAAAGTTCCAGTTGTTGCAAGAAAACTTTAAAGTTTCTCATCTGAATCGCCAGGAAATCCCCAAATTTTCCCAACGACCAGAAAATTGCCAAGAACAACTTTTGTGCGCTACGAAGCGAGGTGAAGACATCTCCGCTCATAAAGCGACTTTTAATTAAATTTTCACTCATAATCACGGCTGCCAACTAAATCGGCTCATTTTCGCCTTTATCGAAATTTACTTTTTTAATATCTCGCCGTGCTACGTGGAAGGAAACAAGAAGACAAGAATGAAACAGCGTCGTGTAATGTGATATTGATTTCGATTATCACAAAAAAGCAGGCGAACGGATGGAGATGGAGAAGAAATATCAATAAAATGTGGAGGAAAGTGGTTTTTATGTTTCATCATCGTCGTCGTTCGCTCATTCTCATCATCATTTCACAATAAAGTGGCGCGTCGATACCGTAAGCAGGGCCTAAACTCCGGCAATCTCTCTCGAAAACCTTATTAACACGTTCAATCCCGAGACAATTTAGTTCACTAATTTGCGGGGCCTCGAACACCGTCGAAAGTGACTCGACATAAATTCACAAAGTGTATCACAGCCTTTGTTATCGGATCAACGGATTGTTTATCGATGTTTGCCCGCGTTTATGCTTCGATTTAATCATCGCTGAACCTCGAAGCTGTGTCGGTTTAAAGCGAGGTTGGAAATTAATTTGAAATTATGACACAAATTGACTAAAATTCAGCTTCAATGGATGCCATAAACACTGCTCGAAGAGTGTTTAGAGTCCACTCGACCGATGACTCTTCACAAACCGCATCG
>JPYR01000143.1:127071-139484 GCA_000775305.1 Belgica antarctica
GACAATTAATCGAGCTCATGAAATATAAAGAAATTCTTGCATAACTTCATTTTAACTCGAATTATCGTCGGATTAGCGAGCAAGAGTTTCCAATTTTCTCGTCGATTTTCGATTAACTTCGGAACGTAATGGGAACTTCGTCTCGATTTCGGTTTGCCTTAAAACGCTGCTTTGTTTGTGCGACCACGTTCACGGCTCATTAAAGTGCAAAATTAGCCGCTCAGGATGAAAAAAGACCCGCTCGTAGGCACCTGTCACGCCGCAAAACCAGAAAAGTCGATTCTCGTTCCATTCGCAAATCATCGCTTGACATTGAAACGACGCGTGAAAGAAACAAAAAACTTTTACACTCATCATAAAAAGATTTTTCGAGGTTCCCTTCGCGGTTCAGTCGCTTTATGTAACATAAATCGCTCTCGTTTCCGTTCCATCAAGTGACGGAGATGTAACCGCGTCTGGTAACGCGAATTATAAATGGTTGTTGCATGATAATCGGCTCGTGGCAGGTTTGCTGATTCACTTAGTGGCTGACGGTTCAACTGCAATTATTGCGCGCATTCTTTCTCCAGCATTCCTAACTGCAAGCAAAGTAAAAGTTTTCTTCTTCTCTAACAGATGTAAACAGGTCTAGAAGTTATGGAGGTCCACACCGCGTTAGTACTAACGGTGCAGCTGATTGCACTATTCTCCATTGCTGGAGCGCTTCTCTTATACTTGCTGTGCAAGGTCAAAGGCTCGAGAAATGTCTCGTTGGATCCACGATGTGGATCGATTCTGATTACGTCTGCCGACACCGCTTTGGGTCTGCAGCTATCAACGTACCTTGCGTCGAAGGGATGCCGCGTGTTCGCTGGCATGAAAGATCCGGTTGAGTCGCTGCCGGCGAAATTGCTGAAGGGATGGATGAAGGCACGTGAGAACCACTTGGAACTTGAGAACGACGTCGTCATCGGACAAATTGTGCCATTAAAAATCGATGTGACGAAGGAAGATGTGCTGAGAGAGGCGACCGAGAAGATGGGCGCGCATCTCAACGCAGGTGAACGCGGAATTCTCGCCGTCGTCAACACCGCTGGCACCGTTTTCCGCGGAAGAATCGACACCCAGGAGTTCCAAGAATGGGAAAACATGTTCAAGAACAACGTTCTCGGGTGCTTGAGAGTCGCACGTGCCTTCATCGGCCTGCTTCGCCCCACAAGGTGAGAAGATCACGTGCCGATGAATCCACAAATAAATTTATTTTCTCTTATCTCGCGTTCGCAGAGGTCGTTTTATATTCTTGGGATCAGGCAGTCATGGCGACGGCTTGCTGGCTTACAACGCATCAAGAAATTCAGTTGAAGGAACTGCTTGCGCGCTTCGCGAAGAACTGAAACCATACGGAGTTTCGGTTGTCACGCTTGACTCGTCGGGCGTTCCCGCTGAATCACTCTTCAAGTCGCCAATTCCATTCAGTAAGTTTAATTGTGATTTTTAGGGCTGCTATTCGGTGGATCTTGGTAAGAGAGTCCTTGCAAATTTTGTTTGATTAAATGATCGTAAGATTTTGCTTCTCACAAGTCATTGAAGCACAACTAAAATTTCTTTTAAATTCGTCCCGATCCAACTTGGTCGCCCGAAACATCAATGAATGATGAACTAACGACTTCCCCTTTTAGCAATCTCCGACACCGAGGGCATTCCAACTCAATACTCCGCTGAAGTATTGACGCACTCGTCACTACAAGTCATCGAGAGGGCATTATTTGATCCCCGACCCTACGAATCCTACTCGCTTTCCGTGCCAAACAGCAAATTCCAATGCAAACTACCTTGCCGATCGGAGTTTGTGCGCAAGAGTAACTCATCTTTTGTGCAGAAAGTTTGATGGTGCTTTAACACTCCCTGCTGTCAATGGGAGCCATTCAAACTTTGGAGTACTTTGAGAGTAAACAGCTTTTCTACTTTTACACGCCTTTTGGAGAACGATTATTGAAAATTTGTTTTGTACATTTTTATTCAGTTTCAGGGGTGGAATTTTAGATTCTTCTTAATAATTTTGATTTCTTTTGTAAATCATTTTGAGATTCGTTTGTTCGAGAAATAAAAACAAATTAATATTTTGAAAAATTTTTGTTGGTTTTGAGTGTGGGAAGAGTTTGAACAGTGATTGATACAAGTGCAGTGTGAAATTTCTTTAAGAGATTTTACATCGAGCAAGGTCAAAATGCAGATGAAGATTTAATTAGGAAGCCAACCGAAGAGAGACTTGCTTGGACACTATCTTTTTGATTCTACAGACGATGTAAGAAGGTGAAAATTGGGGAAATTGGAATGAAAACTGAGCTATGATCAAGTGTCTTCAATTATTGCACCGATCACTTTCAATATATTTTAGAACGCTTGAGATACAAATTGAAACTTGAAGCAGGAAAATTCAAGATCAAAATTTAGAAAATTATAAAATTTCATGCACTGATCGAGCGATGACAACATCAGCCTGCCAACGCCACACCTTGTTGACAACAGCAGCCTGCCAACGCCACACACTGTTGACATTTAAATCGCGAGATACCACCACAAGGAAAGATGAAAATTAACTGGAAGAAAAAGCTTCAAGATCATTCCACAAACGATTTAGTTTTTCAATTTTCTTTATTTATTTCCGTTTTCATGCGAGCTTTCACTTCTCTTTTGAAATTCAATAACCTAATTTTTAATGCAACTTTAAGCTTGAAATTTCCATGTTTCTTCGGTGCACGGAAATTCTCTTAATTAATAAATTAGTCTTCAGTCTACCAATTATTTTTAATTTGTTTTTTTTTTCATTGCCGCTCTGGAATCGTGCGATGAAAGTTCAAGTTAAGAAGGTTTTCCAGGAAAATCGCTGAAACTTCAGCATAATGTCGCGAAAAATCAACAATGACCGCGAAATACCAATGAAACTTGAAGATCCTAAGCTGATCTCAAAGCGAACTTGCTTTTGCTGTTGTGTTCTGTCTCATTTCCACCAGTTTCTCATTTACGTTATAAGATTTCAAATGCTTCTTCCTGCTTGACCAACTGTTCTTTCCACTTTTTGGCTTCCGTTGAAACAAACTTACTTAATCTCAATATTTTTGTTTGTTTCCTGTTGATAAATGGCAGAATCTTTGCATAATAATCAGGTTGAGGGGTAGACGGGGTCGACAGAAGAGAAATGGGAATCAAATTTTCGAAGTTACTTTCAAAACTTTATAAAATACAAAACTAATAATGAAGAACGTTCAACAAAGAGAAATGACATTGAAACTAAAATTTTGAGTTAATGAGTTTTAACAAAGGAAGAAAGGATTAAAAATAAAAACTTAACATGTTAAAGTTCGTTATTTCTCCGCATTTCGCTTGCTTCCCTTTCTTCAACTTGGATTACTTCTAAATGAAACTTGTTTATGCAGAACAGAAGTTTGAGTTTATGAGCATTTTGAGCAGGCGCCTTCAACATCGAAGTCCAACACCATCAGTTTGGTTTCTTCCGTACCGTTGCGTGATCCAACCGCACAGATTAGTTTTGTGTCGTTTGCTCTGGAAGATGAAAGAAGAAATTCGTGAGTAAAAAAACTATAACCAGTGACTAGGCGCTTTAAAAGTTGAAAACTTCCTTCATCATCATCAAATTCCAAATCTTTCAACTCACCTTATCCTCCACACAACACCACCCGAGCCACCCGAGTCGAGTGCCACGAGATTCCGAATAAATTCTCCAGTCTTCACGTCCCACAGCTTGACGGTTCCGTCGTCGGAACTTGTGATGACGAACTTGTTGTTGAACTGAAGACATGTAACAGCCGAGTGGTGCTTGTTGCGGCCGGCGAGTGTTGCCAAGCACTGGCCCGTCAGAATGTCCCACACCTTCACCGTAGAGTCGGCATTGCCGCTCACTAGAATGTTGTTTTTCAGCTCCATACCGGAGGTGAGGCTTTGATGACCCATCAGGGTGTGGCGAAGCGAGCCTGATTCCGCGTCCCAAACACGGATTGACGTGTCCAACGATCCGGACACGACATGAACACCATCGAATTGAAGTGAGTAGACACGATTCGTGTGGCCTTGCAGGGTGTGCAGGCATTCCTGCCGCTCGGGATTCCAAACCTTCACCATGTAGTCGTAAGCGCCGCTCACGACCAGCTTGCCGTCGTACTGAACGCAACGCACCGCTGCCAAATGACCGACGAGAATGTGTAAGCAAGTACCGTCTGTGATATCCCAAACTCTCAGGGTGGCGTCGCGTGATCCGCTGACAACGCGAGTTCCGTGAAGATGCATGCATCGAACGGTGGACGTGTGGCCGAACAGGGTGTGCTTGCACAAGCCACTTTCAGAGTCCCACACCTTTAATGTACGGTCAGTGCTGCCGCTGATGATGATGTTCCCTTCGGCCGACATTTGAGACGACCATACGCCGCCCGTGTGACCGATTAGGGTGCGAAGGCACTTTCCGCTCACCGCTGACCAGACCTTCAGCGTGTTGTCATCCGACCCGGAGACGATCCGGTTGCCACAGAATTGCAAGCACGTAATCACGTGATCGTCGTGCCCATTGAGGATTTTCGGTGTGCGAATCAGATTCGATCTCCAGTTGGTCTCGATTGTGTGGTGACGCATGTAAGCGGCTTTCCAGGCTGACGCTATCTTCGGCATGTTTCCAGTTCGTCCACGCTTCGGCTTGTCGCTGAGCTGTGACGTTGACTTGGTTATGATTAAGGTCTGCTTGCATTTGTCTTTCCACAGCAGATTGTCGTCGGCCAGGAAGCGCCAGCTTCGGCAAGTCTGTGCAGCCCTCAGCAGATCTTTGGGCTCTAGGTACGATAGCACGTGTAGCGCCAGCTCCTTGGGCAGCAAAGAGATGAAGTCGCGTTGGAATTGCGGTTCGATGACCTTCATCATGTGTCGGACCTGCGTGGGTTCGCACTGTTCGATTAGCTTGTCAACAGCCAATAAGCGCTCCGCGTTCGTCCAGCGCTGGAATTGCAGAAGCCAGTCCATCAGCTCTGGTGGCGGGTTCTCCTTGGTTGGGATAAGACGCGGCGTGCGCTTGTCATTCACGGAAGATGACTTTGGTGTGGCAAGATTGTTTAATGGCGAAGATAGAACGTGACTTGTATGCGGAGTTGAGACGGAGTCCAAGGCAAGGCGTTTGCGGTTCCCACCGAGTGCAATTGTGCTATCAGTGGGTGCATGGATCATCGACTGCTCGGTGAGTTTCCGTTTTCGTTGGATTTTTGGTGTGCCATCGCTGGATTCTTGCAGAATATCATCGGAAATGGAATCGAGTTGTGTGTAGCTGGACAGGTCGACATCGCGCGACGGCAATTCGTCTTCACTGCTGCTGCTGGAAGCCCCGTACTCGTCGTCAGAGTCAAGTTGACACGTGCACAGCTCTTCAATGTCGGAGCCCTCTTCGCAATCCGCCCAGGTGTCTTCATCGATGATGTCGTCGCTCAGATGAAGGCGGTGATCTCCGTTGTCTTCGATGAGTTCTTGCGGCATATCTTCGAATTTGCCCGCAGCCTCTGGCTGGCGACTACCGGATGACGTTGACGGCTCATCGTCGAATAAGTTAATTTTTACACTTTTGGAATGCTCCGTGGTTTTGACATCGATCTCGTGCGCTTTCGATGCTTCACCACCAAAGTCGCCAGTGACAGTCACAGTCACAGTGGTCGATGTTCCGGCGACGTTTTTCACTAAGCTTAATTTATCAGATAACTTTTGTTTTGAACGAATTGTACTTTTGTTTCCATTTGCGCTCGTGGCACTGCAGCGACTGCTGGTTGGCGTCGTGGTTAGCTTGCTTCTGCCACCGTTCTCTTTCGACGCCCCGCTCGCTTGCTGCGATCCGCTCGTGGTCGGGTTAATCTCATCGTTTTCACCAGATCTTCGACTCAGCAAATCAAAATTCAGTCTATCGTTGGTACCGGTCAGCGACGATGCACGAATAATAATTCCACCAGTGAGTTTCTGTTCGCTCTCGAAATCAGCACGTTCGATCGCGTCGTCGAGTGATTGCACAAACATATTGTTGCTACTGCTGCTAAAGCACAGGCTGATGCAGGACGACGTCTCGGCTTTGTCCAAGATGAACGTGGGATTCGATGAACTTTCGTCCATGTCGTCATTCTCCGTGATGGAACTGGCCTTGCTGCAGCACGCTACGTCACTCTTGACATTCAGCGGGGCGGATTCGTCGTCTTCATCATCGATTTCGTCTGTTTCTTCGTCGAGCGACGAAAACTCATCGCTCAGCCGCTTTGGCTTCACGTTCGACGTGTCTGAAGACGTCACTGACACCCCGTGCAGTTCGAGCGGCGTCTCGAGCTGAATCTCAACCCCGTCGTTTTCCACCTTGTGCGAAATTGTTACTTCCGTTCCCGTGCTCTCGTCGAACTGAATTTCCGTCACGTCTTCTTCCTCTTCGCCAACCTCGCCGCGATAAAACGTGTCGTCAGATGAAACTTTATTGATTGCACATCCATCATCAGCCATCATTGGAACTTTTTCGAAGCCTGATGGCAGTACTCGTTGGTTTTTCTTTTCCTTCTCCGCCGATCTCGCCTCGGGACGAAAACTAAAAACTAATGAAACGGATTTTTATTACGGATGAGCACTTGGGAGGGCAACAATCGATTGTCAAAGGATAGCGCGGCACCTTGAGTTCCCGTCTCCGTCACGATTGACAATGAAAACACAACCTTAGGGTGACTTTTCGAAAAGAAATCTTTTGAAAATATTTTTCTCATGCATTCCACACTCGCACACACACACAGAGGCAGCCACCGACTGGGCCACATGAATGCAGGCAACAAAAGGAAGAAGATAGGCTAGATGAGAAAGAGAGAAATCCTGACTCGTTTTCTTGCATCGTCTTCATTCTTCGCTGCATCTACCTGAAGGCTTCTTTTATTTACCTTTTCGCTTCCCACAGAAGACGTGCACACGAAGGAAGAAAATCGGAGAAAAAATTATCGCTTGGGTGTGTTTGTTGGCTGAAAGTGTCTTTTCCACACACATCCGTCGTTATTTTGAGGAGTAACATTGGAAAAATGCATAATTAATACGATTTTCAGCTAGAGATTCAACTGCGGAGAGCTCACGAGGCTCGAGATCGACTCGCTACTGATATTCGAGGAAAATATTTTTTCTTGTCTGTGTACGTCGTCGATAAGCACTTGGTGCATTTGATTAATTTGCTTTCGACATTTTCGGCGTCTCTCGAGTACACTTAACGAATTTGCAAGCTTTCTCGCGGTTCCCGTCGCCCGGTTTTACTTCGCCATCCGCCACAATCGATTCAAGGCGCCCGAAATCCTTTGAAAAGCGAAAATACGAAAATTCCGCAGAATTAAACAGTTCTTACCAAAAAATCCACAAAGTCTGCGTTTACACTTCTAAAACATCTTTGGCTGCTTTTTCGATCGCTTGAGAACAAAATTAGTACACTTTTCTTAAGAAATACGTGACAAATGGCAATTAATTCCCAGCTTTTAAAAACTCGAGGAAATTTTTACTGAACGAACCAAAGCCGAGTCAAAACAAGCCGAGAGACTGAGTGGTTGCCAGGATTAGAGGTTAGGGAAAATCACAAAGCTCTAGTGGCATTTAGTCTTCGATCATTTTCTAGAATTTCTATTTAATGCGTTGTAGATATGACAAAAGGTTTGCACGGCTGCTTTTGAGATGGCAAGGAAAAAAATTCACTGAACACACAAAATTTGAATTTCAAAAAACCGTTAAAATTTTTAAAATTTTCAATTTTAATCGATTTATTGTGTTCAATCAGTTTTTTATGTCCTTTAAACATTATTTCTTTATGCTAATTCATGTCTGTAAATATGTCGATAGATTTGTTTGTGCTCTTGGAAAACTTTTACACAAATGTCGCAAGTTCTTCCGGCCGTGGATGCTTTTTCTCGCTGTTTCTTGTGAATCGTGCCGTGGATTCTCTTATATTTTAAGTGACCGTTAATGTGCACAGATGTCTGCCACAGATGTTCGCTAATAAATTTTCCACAAATGTCCCAAGTGAAAGGCCCAGTCCATGCCAAACCACTTTTAGATTTACAGAAAGCTCCGTAAGATCCGTGTTCTTCACTGTTTCTGTTCGTTAGTTTACGCAAAACATTTTTCGAGTCGAATTTCCGATCACAAATGGATGAGAAAATTTTAAAAGGGTCACTCAATTTATCTCATCGGTTTTGCGATTTGAATGACAGTCCTCAGGTATATGGCGCACGGCCTCGTCACAAAATACCCGAAGAAAATGTTAACAAACGAAACCGAATAAACATCCAAATTGAAAGCTGATCATTTCTAAAGCTAGAACTTTTTGTGATGATCGGCACAGATCGCTTTGCCAGCAAAGTCGCCCTCCGTGCGACAAAAAGTGGAGCGACTTTCATTCAAGCTGCGCTTGTCAGTTACCAGAGTGGCCCTTTCAACATTTTCTCTTGTGCGTATTCGTGCAAGCTCGAGGTCCAAGTGGCGGGTTTACGGGGGCCGTCATCATAGCTTCGATGTATTTATTTTGTTTTGGTTTTTTATTTAAATTTAACAACTTGATTTCACCGCCGCTTGAACTGGGACAGCCACTTTTCTAACAGCTTCATGTTGGATTTGCCTTTAGTCGTTTTGATGACTGCATTTTGAGTATTGTCAACTTTATTGTCGAAGCGGGCATCTCCTGCTGCGATGTTTGTTGCAGCTTTTTTCAGAAGGTCTCGAGGTGGTCAACTAAGCTAGTTTTGTTTATGAGACCGAGCTGGCCAACTCTACCTGCCGCTTCCTGATGTTCTCAGCCAACACCTTGAGTTTGACTTCGTCTTCTTTGGATCGTCGGGTGTACATCTCACTCCACGACTCGTTTTCTTGATTGTTTGTTCTGAACCTTCCCTGTTAGTGCGTTTGCCAATTACTATCCAAGTCTCTGAGCAGGTAGGAATTGCGGTCTTCAAGTTTTCTCAGCTTTTCGGGCTTCAATTTCCTCAGAACCAGTTTCAACTTGTCAAACGGAGCTAAGCTAGTGCATCCGAGCACGTTTTAGCTGAACTTTCTTCTGTGTGGTCGAGTTTCACTATTTTCAGTGGTTGACCAGCTTTATCACAAAAAAAATTGCGCTTCTAAGTCAGTGCTGAATCATTTGTGTGGCTAGAATAGTTATTGAGTTTTGTTTGATTGGCTAAGAATTTGAATTTACCAGCAAATCGGTTGGTTTTCTGGCTTCTTTGGTCATTGAGAAACTTTGAAACTTGAGAACTGTACAAAGTTTTACTTTGAGATGTTGCTGATGTGGAACTTCAACACTTCAAAATAACTTTGACATTTTCCTTTTGTAGGGCTTTCAATGCGTGTTTAAACGTTAAAGTTCACATACATAAACATGTGTGAGTTGGAAAGTGTCTGTAGAAGAAGGAAAACATGAGACGAGTTCCAATGAAAGATGCGTTTATCAAATATTTTTCAGTGTTGATATCAACTTTTATTTTTCGATCAGAAGTTTTTTTTTCAAATTTAAACAGCACCGACGCTTGTTATTTTGAAACTGATAAATTGTCAGAAAGCTTTTTTTGCAAACAAAGTGAACATAAAGTGAACATATTGGATACAATATCAAGCACCAGAAAATGGTTTTATCTCGAAAAATATCAACTTAAAGAATTTTTAGAGCTAAACCATTTTAAATATTTCAACTTAAAAAGATTTTCAAAAAGTACAGTCGTGAGTTGAGATATTTCTGATTGAAATCTCTGATTGATAGCAGAAAAGAAAAATAAAAAAATTAATCACTCTCTACGATAAATCACAAGGAATACATGGTTAACATTTTATGAGCTGGCGTGCATAAGTAGGACGTGATATACTGTCAACATCGAATGCTAATTATGACATCTTCATTATGTCAACCATGGCTGATGAAAATTTGTATCTTCGTTTGACAGTATCATACTTCCAATAGTAGCAAGAAGTTTTCAAAAACAAAATATTTGATTAACAAGCAAACAATGATTTGTGATTCCATTAAATTCCATACGCCGTCTAGCAAGCTCAAAATTGTTTTAAACGTTTTCACGTCCCATTCCTGGTGCTCGCAATAACGTCAAGAAAGTGTAGCTGAATTCAAGAATCTGCGAAACACACAACGTTAAACCGAAAAACGGCAAATACTAAGAACCTACGTTCTGAAAAGTCGCCAATTCGACGGGTTTGAAAACGCCATCAAATCTTTGATGTTTGCTCATCAGCCATACTAAAAAACCAGGTCTTTGGGTGGCGTTGGAACATGCGATCCCAACTTAAAACCATGTAGGGCCGGTCTGGAAGGCTTGACCAATCTAGTTCGTCACTCTCCGATCCATGAAGCAGTACACGAAGAGTTCAGCAAGAAACACTAACATTCCGATGATGGCACCAATAGAGTTGTCGAAGTTTGTTGATATCGAGTACATCCACATGCACAAAACAGAACATTGCATCCCAAAAACCGTGAGAAAAGTCAATTGAAGAAGAGGTCGTGCTTTGTTTTGCCACTTCAGAATATCAGTGACGTTGTCTTTGACCTTCCTTAAGTTTCTCCTGATCGACATCAACTGCAACGGATGGCTTGGTGGATCATTGCCGCGGTTTAGAGCGCTATCAAGATAATCCACATAGGTCAGCGTTGAGTCCAAATACCAGCACGAGTGATTCATGAAGATCATAGGCATAAAGAGATAAAGCAAATAAAATATGCTTCCCTGTGAAATATAAAATATTTGATACAAGTAGTTGATTGCCCAGTTGAATGAAATGCCATCGAAACTCAAGCTGACAATGCTGAAATTCAACGGTAGTTGGTATTTGTTGGGAAACAGTACACCGCTCAGAAACATCATAACGAACACAACTGAACACACTGCAGCAGTGTACACACAACTAGTGACCACTTCCATCCTGCAGTGTTCGACAGTCATTGACCAAAGTTCTTTGTCGTTGACTTTCCAACATTTTTCCTGTGAAGCTTATTTTATCACATTTGTTTCTTCTGACTTTTCCTGGTGTTTACCCGATCAGGATCGAATTGTTTCAAGAGTCTCTTCGTAGTTGAATCGTAAACTTGTTAGAAAGAAACCATAAGAAAGATGAATTGCCGCATTAAGACCACTTGGCAAATTTGTACAGTTTTACAATTTTTAAGTAACCTATTTTCTGTTAACCTACCAAAAGTTGCGAAAGCTTCAGTTATAGCAGCCAGGCCAAACTTCCAGTTCACGTAGCAGTAATTTCCAATCACAATGGCAGCAGAAAAGTTGTAAACCAACATCACTTTTAACCTGGGAACGCAGATTTCAGTAATAAAAAGCCTTTAATTTAAACTATATCTGCTTACAATGTCATCATTTTGACGTTTTTCTTGAACACTTTGAACTCCTTAAGTTGTGAAATGGTCACCAACAAGTTCAAAAGCTTATGGTACAGTTCAGGATAGTTTAGCTTTTCCATCTTTTCTGTTTGCAAACTTGACTTGAACTAATTTTCTATCAAAAGAACTCTTATTGCTTCAATGAAACTGATTTTTTAATTAAATTCTCTTTGACAACGGAAGGGCGGTCTCATGTGACCATCAATATGACTTGCAACTTTGTCATGTTCTTTGATGACGAGACGACTCGGAAATGACATTCATGTGACTGTAAAACAAACTATATTGCAACTTTATAAACTTTGAGAATCTCGACAAGCGATGGGAAAAGCTGGATTTGACGTTCATTTCATCAATTTTCCGGACAGTCAATTGATGGTGACAAATTGCGTCTGCAATAACATGCCACGTGAATAATTAGAATAGCTTTTAACCACGTAGCCTTTATTGATGACATTGAAACTTTTTTATGTCCAAGTAAGGGTCAAATAGCAAGAGGTTTCCGTCCGCGCCACGCAGTTCCCGATTTGCAAGTCCAAAGGGAAAATAAAAACCAACAAACGAAAGTTGAAATTTTAAATTCATTTGTTTTCACTCGAGAACAACGATTTGAGGTTGCCTGACACCTCACTTGTCTGCACTACCAACCCTGTCAGCTTGTCCGACCAAGATCGGGTGTATCCAATCACAATGCATTCACAGCAAATGTCTTGTTAATGTAAAGAACTTTGGGCTCTGATTTTTTCAGAATTTTCTGATGAATTTTCTGAAGATTTATCGCTATCTTAAAAGTGAACGACATTCCGATTATCTGTCGTCCCCGCTACAGTCGCGATTATTTCCCTTTCTACTTCCTTCTATAATTTGTTTGAACTTTAACATTAAACATTTCAGAAAATCAAACCAAATATGTTTAAGTTTTCAAAGATCGAAAATCGATTTTATATTTTGCATTATGTGCTTCCAAAGTAAAAGTTTATGATCGCCATTATTAAAAAAC
>JPYR01000144.1:0-53617 GCA_000775305.1 Belgica antarctica
TCTGTTATCTGGATTATCTGGAATCCTAATTATCCGGATAAAAACGAAACCCTAGACATGTCGACAAAAACCACCGAGTTAGACCATGAAACCGTAACGGCCGTCAAAAGTGTCGAAAATTCAAAAACCTGTGTTGTCAACTCCAAGTTTCGGGACAAGGAAGCACATTTGGGGATATTTTCGGTGGAAATCAATTTTTTTGGTTTTCTGTGATCTTCGCGTCACCGGCGAAGCGGAAAACGCAAAATCGTGAAAAACCGCCCAAGACCTTTTCCGTCATTTTTTTGACACTGTCGACAAGTGCAGATCTTAAATTTTTGAATGTCGAAGCGAGAAACCGTGTTTTGCTGAATCCAAACTAAGTCACATGTCTCATCTCGGAAGATATAGTTTATTCTTAACTAACATAATGAACAACTTACCGACCCATAGCACACCCAATTTTTTTTTGAAAACCACGCAACTTACCGATTTTTTTTCTTCACTAGCAGAAGCACAAGTAAAGAAATAAAGCACCCTGATGTTAAGGGTCATACCTTAAATAGCCCAGCAAACAATAGCTTGCGCATAAAATAGCTCGCCCATAAAATTATAGCTCGCGTGCAAAAAATAGCTCGACCGAAAAATAAGAAGTGATTGAAAAAAACTCGTTTTGAAGCAGAAACATTTCTTTGTCGTGATAATTAGTCAGAACATATGTACGAGAAAATTTTGAAATGGCCACTCTTTTAACTGACAAGCGCGATTTGAATTAAAGTCGCTCCACTTTTTGTCGCATGGAGGGTGACTTTGCTGGCAAAGCGATCAGTGACCCGGCGCCGATCATCACAAGAAGTTCTAACTATGGAAATAATCAGCTTTCAATTCATATGTTTATTTGGTCTCATTTGTTAACGAGGCCGTGCAGCAGATGAAGAAGCCCCACAATCGGACATCGAGAACTCATCCGAAAATGACAACAATGAACAAACTCTCACCGACGCACATGTTGTTGTTCAACGATCCTAAAAAAATAAATTGAAGCTGATAATCAATGGAAACGTTTAAGTGAAAATAAGTACAGGGTGACAGGAAAAGAGGTGTACCGGCTGTTTTGACTATTTTTGCTCGAGATCCACTTTAGATAATTAACTTCTTTCTGTAAATGTTTTTTTTGCTAACTGACTACCAAAACCGATTTTCAAAATTTCACTTGTGGTGGTGGAAGGAGGTGAAAATGTAAAAAAGCCGCCGTAAAAAAATTGTTTTTATTGGAGATCTGTAAAAAGAGTTTTTGTTAGTTATTTAGTTTCAGAGCCAATCACAAAGTTTCATTATTGTTTTCTAGTTTCGGAGATAGTTAAGTGTTATTTCCGAAACCTCGCAGCCACTTCCGTTCGATCACAAAAATTTAAAAGTTTATGTCAGCTACAGGAAAAATTCCGGGCTATTTTCTGAAGAAAATTCGAAGCACGGCAGGAACAAAAGTTATGGCTGTTAAAATAAAAAAACGCCTTTTTATGACGTTTTTTTTACATTTTCACCTCCCATCACCCACTCAAATAAAATTTTGGAAATCGGTTTTTTCCATTTGATAGCCAATTAGTTAAACAACAAAAAATGTCCAGACAGTAGTTATTTTATAAAGTGGATCGTGAGATATAAATTTTCAAACAGCCGGTACACCCTTTTCCCTGTCCCCCTATACCAACAAAAAGCTGTACCATCAATTGGTTTTGTGATCGCTGGTTACCTGCCAATTGTCAGGCATCAGCCAAACCAACATCTAATAACGTTTTACTCTCACTGGACAATAATAAGCATAGCCACGAATTCAAAGCTTGAAAAAATCAACGCTTCAAAATTTGTCACTGATAAAGTTGATTTTTTTTGCTACTGCGACTTTAAAAAAAATCATTGTTTTGTGCTATTATGATGTTAATTTATATCTTGCAATATTCTTTTTATTATCTTTATTTATTGCTCAACTGTCTAATTATTCTGTCTATGATTGTATTGAATTGTTTGGAAAAGCAGTTAAAATCTGAATAGAATGCCAATAGTATAATTACAATCGTGCTTCACATGAAAGCCAATGGTTATTTTAAAGGAACTATCAAGATGCATATTCAAATAATTTTCAAGCTTTAAAAAAATATTTAGTTATTACAGGGTGTTTCTTATAAAAGTCTACGGTTTTGTCAATCCTTTTTAACATAGATAGGCTACTATGATTTAAGTTTCAAACATCAGAAATTCTGAACTCAAGAAGTAATATTTGCAGGAGACTTGAGCAATTTTCAAACCCAATTTAGATGAACATATCAACTTTGTCACATCTCTAGTGGCGATTAATTTGCAATTACTGGAAGTCAAAGGTTTTAACATAACGACCTCGTTTAAGTTTTATTTTTGAGTTTTTTTTCATTGAGGAATTTTATAAAACCGAGCACTCGAACAGGAAATACCCTGTATGATAAACAAAATAAATAGAATAAGTAGCCTCGGTAGAAACTTATCAAATTTTCTGTGTTTTTTCATTCGAAGTTTATAAATGCTCGTACAATTCCAAGAAAACAGCTATCTCTAGCAAATTAACATATCAGCTAATAAATTTATAATAATAAGAAATAGTTTTTATCATATGGAAAAGACGCACATTAAATTTTAGACTAAAAATTAAAGATTTTTTGATAAGTCTCTACGATACATGTACACCACTTTCATAACTGTGTGTTCCTGTTTAACGCTGCTACAAATTCATGATTAAATTTATAAATGAGTAACCACCAACTAAGTTTAATAGATATACCAATTTTTGGAATTATCTTTTAATTTTTTTAGGTAGAAATTCTTGTCTCTTAATTTTGAGAAAAGTTTCGATTGGTACAAATGTAGAATGTATCGGATAAATATATGTGATCCTAATGTACATAAACCTCACACTATATGATCCCAATTATCATTGATCCAAACGAAATTTGATCCGTATGAAATTTATCTGGGAATAATGAACTAAAACATACGGTTTGTTTTGATCGGGTGTTTCAAAACATCCAGTAATTTGGAAAAGCGACTTCCAGAAACACCTAATTCATTAGTGACGAGAAACAACAATAAAATATTAAATCGCCAAAACCTTGTCAAGTTTGTCCATAATTCGAAAAATCCGTTTAACAGGTAATTTTTGTCTTTTGAATCAAACTATAATTCAATTGTCATCAGAAACATACTTTTTTGAATCATTTGGGATGAAATAAAAGGGATAATTCGGATCACAATATATTTGAGACGTGTACTGTTTCCATCACTAACGTTTGTTTCAACATATTTATCCGAATTTATCAACAATTTTGAGCTTCTTCGAGCAAGGTAAATCGTAACCATACGGAACCATATGATCTATGAAAACCGTACTTAAAGATCATAGTATATTGACCGATGACTGTCTTTTAATTTCCAAACGTTATAAAATTTTTAGTAGTTTCATCAAGTATTTGATTATTTCATAATTTGATGAACGAAATCGTACGAAGCTGAAAGGCTCTAACGTTTTACAGTGCACCTGCATTATTGTAAACCAAATAGTATGCCAGTCTGCGATTAATCGGCAAAACAAGCAACAATTTTTGTTGCAACTCCAAATATTTTAAATATGTTTTTTTTAAACATTTAAATAAATCACAACATAGCCAAGCTTCCGGATAGTACAATTTAAACACAATGATAAATCCTTTTTTTAAAAAACCAGGGGATTAGCATAATTGGAGTGCATTACAAAAAAAACAAGTGTTATATTTTACTTTGATAAAGGAATGGATTCCGTTTGCAAAAGGAAAATTGTGTTTTAAAACTCGGAGTTCATTAGCATTTACACATGATATGTTATGGTTTTTAATGATATTATTCTAGTTGCTCATAAGAGTGTTCGCTCTTCACAGAAAACACTTTTTATCACCGTGAGATCATTTTTAAGGGAATATGTTTTAAAATGACATTTTCACCAATAATTTTTAGAATCTTATTTGGTCCAATTTCTAAAAAACCATTTTGGTAATTAATATTGCTATAATTCGAACATTGAATAATATAGCATGTAGAAGCTGAACTTGCTTAATTTAACTAGAAGAAAAATTACACATACATTTTCTCAATTTAAAGTTATAAGCAGCTATTTACAAAGCGAGTTGAAAAAAAGATTTTTTTTAGCAAATTTTCTTTCTTAAGTAAAAGTATTTCGTGTCGTTATTAATTCAAAGGCAGTTATTGTGTTATTTTTTTCTGGATATTTAAATTTTGTTGAACACCTTATAAAACTAGTTTTCGCAAAAACTGCACGATGAAAATCCTTTGTAGTGGATAAAAAAGAAAATAAGAAACGTGAAATAAGCCGAGGGGAATGTGATCCTAAAAAGAAACATTTTAGAGTTTTATTTTCAATAAAGATGAATTTGCAACCTTGCAATTACGTCGATAGTCTTAGCAACTCGGATTGGGTGTGGAGGTTCTTTTTTCCGAATTTGTACGAAGCAAGTCTACAAAGGACGGTTAAATTTGTAGAGAAGAGTGGCCGCATAAAAAAGAAAAATAAAAATTGGAAAAATAAAATAAGAAAAAAAGTTCAGTTTCAAAAAGTTTTGGACAATTCATTCCAACGTCAGAATACTATCTTTACCGAAAAAAAGAAAAAAAAACCCTAGCCCTGATTAAAACCAACTAATAACCATTTTGGGCTGTCTCAGGATTTGTTTTCAAACATTTTTTATACGTGTAAAGAAATATCTGGCTGTCTTGAACGACATAAGAAAAACTTCTAATTTTCATATTCAAATTTCCATTCAAATTCATCCTAAACTTACCTCTGTAGCACATCCGTTGTTGACTGAATGCGTACATGGGCTATTTCCACCACAACTTGTGCAAGCAACAATTTCATTGGTGGTAGTAGCGTCTCGCTTCTTTTCATTCTGTTGAATAATTTCTCAATGAATTAATGCCAACCCTTTTAAAAAAACTGCCCTTAAAAGCTGATAAATCTAATATTACTCGAGCTCTTTGCCAGAAAGAAATGATTTATTTAACTGTGCGTAATGTTCTTGGTCCCAATTTTTCTTGGTTATTACGTCTCAAGAAAAATTCATAGGAATTGAAAAAACTGTGTTCTTTCTTGTTTTTTTAAAAAAATTATAAACATTAAAAAATTTGATTTCCATAAAAAAATAACCGATAAAATGCAGTGCGGAGAAAAAATCAAGGATGAAAATTCAAAACGGGTGCTTTCAGACCAGGAAAATAACATTAGTGCATGCTAGTTTCAAACTATTTTATATAAGAAATCACTTCAAACGAGATTTTTTTCACCAGATTTCTTCTGAGGTTCCAGTAAAATAGTTTGATAATTTTAAATAGCAAAAACCATCGATCCTAAAAGTCACGAAAGTAAAAAAATATCTTCCTGGGGATATATCCCAAGAACAGTGACGAGGTGATATGGAAAAACAAAAAAACTTCTCATTTTGAGACTTGAGACTTTGAAATATCTCTCTCCTGGAGCAGGATGCATTGAAAAAACTTGGAACATTTCTGAAATTCGGCTTAATCGTCAAATGGATGTTTTATATGTTTAAGTCTTAAACATACAAAACACCCAAAACTTAGCAAAAAGGATGATATCAATTATGAATTTCACTAGCTACGGCTGTTTTTAAATAGAAGTTTAACAATGCTGGAAATATGTTATCAGTTTGAAGTAACTACATGCCTTTTCATTTATTTGTATATGTTGAACATATTTGTATGTTGAACATATTTGGGTATCAAATGTTTTTTTTTTAAAATTTTCCACAGCAAAGGCAAACATGAAAATTTGATGCCAAGATATAAAAAACAATCAATGTGATCAAAAAGCAAGTTCCATTTTAAGAAGTGAGTACAAGATTTTGGCTTACCAAATTAGGACTCGCTAGGATCATTCCAAAACGACTGAGCACTTCGGGAAGTCGCTAAAAACGAGTATATACACACAATTGGTACTAAGCACACTTCGAATGACAAATAAAAGAAAAGACTTAATCATGCAGATTAAATCAAAAACAGCTAAAAGAGATGCCAAACACCTTAAACTTGAAGTATTAGATAACAATTATCACAACTCTGGTGCTTTTCAAAGAACATGAAATCGAAATTATAAATTTACTAAAACTCCATGTTAATTAGGGATCCTTCATTACAAAATAACTTGAAAAACTTTTAGCTCGTCCGTCGTTTAGCATTGTTTGATGTTTTTGTCAATGCAACAAATTGGAAATACGAGGTATTTTCAATTTTGCAGATCTTTTTGTATGGAAATTAGACAAACCTGCGTTACTGGATTTTCACCTGGACGGTAGACAACATTGTGCAATGGACGCTTTCTTCCAACATAGTTTACGCAAACGAACTCTAGAAGAGATGCATAGATAAAACACATGCAGACGCCATCCCATACGTTCATCGCAGTCAAGTTTGATACTACTGGTAACGTGCTGCGAAAACCGTTTGAGGTTGTGAAAAAATTCAACATTGTAGTTACGCCTAAAATATATTAAAATTTCAAAATTGTTAACATTGTGGTTATATATACTTCAATTATGCTATTTTAAGTTTAAATGCAGGATAAAAAAAGATGTCTTGTGTTACATGGTTCACTTTAAATTTTCACAAACTTGAAAGGTGAAAAAGGTGGATCTTTTCAATTAACTTACCTATCATAACCCTAGTTTTTGAAGAAAAAAACGTGGGAAAAATATATTTAGCAGATGTTTTTTAATTAGCATCGTTTGCATTACCTCGCTGGAACAGCGTTCCACTCAAGCCAAAAAGTTATAAATGACGACGTTACGAGAATAATTCCCGGGATAAATACGGTTGTGAAGTAGAAGTGACGATCTCGTGTAAATCTAAGATTAACTCGCAAGCATGAATAGTTCCCTTTTAGTCATGAGAAAAAGAAGATATTTATCAAGCAATGGTTGCATTTCAAATTTTTAGTTCTTTATTTGTTTCAAATGCTTTTTTTATATTTCGTTTCCTAATTCAAAATTCCTTAGATGGTCTAACGAAAAGACAGGATTAATTTTTTCGATTACCGGACAACACGACCGCATTGAAAAATTGTATTTGTGAAGTTTTTGTATGGGACTGCTAAACCATGCAAAACCGTTCAAAATTTTCAAATACGATCGTGTTGTGATGAACGATAAAAATTCTTGATCTGTTGGATTTCATTGGGTTTGAAAGTTAAGTTTAATTCATTAAAAAAATTGTTTTCGTGTTTACAAAGAAAAACATCTGATTTTAGTGGATACATCTTTTTTAACATATTCCTAAACAAAAAGCATTTCAAACACATTTTTCTCTTAAATTTACTACACACCTCTCCAACTCCCTTTGATTTCACAAGCAATAGTCTCGTTCTGTATCAGATAAGCATTGAGGGTGGTTAATGAAGGGCTCTTTCGAAGATGGTCCTCGTCGTTTTTCCAGACATAAGTTATCGCAGATTGTTCATAAGAAACTGTAATTTTTTTTTTGTATTAAGTTTTGAATAGGTAATGAGGTGCAGGGGCAATTATTTGTTTGTTTTGTGATTTTTCAAAAATAATTTAAAAATTATTGGGTATTTTCCAATACAATTTTCATTTGGTGTGTAGGCGGTTGCCCTGAATTTCACTTATGGCTAATTTTAAGGTATTCATTTATGTACCAGCCGGGAAAGATTTTAGTCATAAGGTTGCCTTTTAGTAGTGATTATTTGATTGATCTAGATTTCAAGTTTTATTGCAAAGTATACTTACTACTTTCAAGCGCAAATGAGCATAAAGGATCGTCAAACGGAAATATGTTCAAGCTTCCCTGACATGATAGAATCAGATGTCTCCTGTTAAAATAATATCATATATGTTTTAGTTTTGTATCAAATAAATGCCCATCATCTCTAAATTTATAACCTCATTAAGTAGTTGATTGTTCCATTTCGGTAAATTCTTAATGCGAAGTGCATTGGAATTATCGGGTCTTTGAAATCACCATGCATTATAAAATATGTGTCGGGTAACCAAATATCTTCATGGTGATGAATAGCATTTAGGAACTCATATTGTGATTGATTTGCATATCTAAGTCTTGGGTCGTACCATTGTTGTTGAAGGAGAAATTCGACTTCGTATTTCTAAAAACCAGAGTTAAAAACCAGTAAAAACCTAAATTAGCCAAAATTTTTAAAGCAAGGGTTTTTTTTGTTTTGCGCATATTTCAAATATTCGGGATTGCTTTGTTCTACAAGTTTGGTGACAACAAACTTAAAGATGGTTGCCAACAAAAAAATTTGGATCCTATTTGTATGATTTCATCGAAAAGTTTATACGTACCAAGCTTGATTCATCTGGCGATGCTAGGCTCAGTAAAAGCACGCTAACGTTCACAGTCAAGGTTCCTAAAATTATTGGACTATGTTATTCGAGTTGCTTTTGATTAAGCTACTGATAAAGATAACATTATTATCTATCTCATGGCATCATGGTCATGTTTAGGACCATACGCTTATAAAATTTTGTTCCTCTCGAATCAGAATTATTTTTAAGAAAAAATAAAAAAAAATGTATTTTGAAAACGTGGAAGTGACGCTTCAAAATACAAAATCTTTGATTTTTTTTTTGTTTTGTTCACGTTTTAGACGTCCAAGATAGTGAGCAAAAATATTATGACAAGGCAATAATACTATGACCATGATGCTTCAACAGATATTTTTTTGAATTTAAATTGAGTGCAATAAGAAATGTAAGCAACAAAAATCAAACCAACTTAAAAATCTCAAGTTCCAAAATATTTCATATTTAGTAAAACTAAAGATTTCAATGATTTCATATTTTTTCATTGGTTGAAAGTGAGCTAAAGAATATTTTTTATGAAGTAATAGGGATGAAAATTTAACTGAAAAATGCCCAAAATCAAATTGCTGCTCAAAATGTTAATTTTAGTTCTTTCAATGCAAATTTTCCATTTAGGGATTGGAACTCATTGGATTGTGGGCAATCTTACCCTCAAATTTTACTCGATTAGTTTTTAGTAGATCAAGGTATCAAGTGAAAAACAAAATGACACATTTTGAAAACAGTTTTAGTTGCAAATGAAAGGGATCACGTTGTTAGTTTATACTTTTCTGCACAACACTTCAGTTTTAAATGCTAAAAAATACTAGAAATTTAAAAACTATTTTTTTTTATGATTTGGATGTTCTTAAGAAATGCAACTTGTGAGAAGATTCAATTATTTATTGCTTTTAGATTGATTGATTAATTTTCAGCTTTTGAACTAAACAAAATTATGTGAGGTGCGAGAATTTGATAGTAATTGTATTATGCTTTCCGATTTGTCTACGGACCACGACTGTGTCTGAGATGCCCCGGGATTCCCTTAAATGTTGTATTTCGTACCATATCTGGTGACTTAAGGTTACAGCAGAAATCTGCGTCTATAATAACAAAGCAATATAATTTTTCAAGTCACAGATTCAAATTATTGATATACTTCTTAAATGCTTGAGTCTTTTGAACCTTTCTTATTTTTTTTATTTTTCTCTCAAATTTGTGAGTTCTTTGTAAAATTGTACATCTTTCAAATTTTGCATACTTTATATAAATTTATCGTTTTTAATTAAATTTTCAAATATTTTATTTCATGGCTCGGTTATCCGAATTCGAGATACGTCAAAAATATGTAAAAGTGTGTTCAAATATGTCAAAAAATACAAATTTAGCTTTTCTTCGATTGCTTCTTTCTTCCGTAAGACATTTTTCATCGCGTCGGCAGCTTGTTTGATTTGTCGATGGTTCAACAAGCTCTTGAGGCCAGGAACGAGATAGACTCCAGCACAAATCAAATCTGATGGCAGTATCTTTTTCTCGCGAGTTTCAAGGATATTTTGGATATCTACTTTTCACAAAAAGCACTTTTTTAACTTGGATTGGATTCGGATTGGATTGATTTTTTGAGATTTTCTGGATTGTGGATTCGGATTGGGATCGGAAAAAGAAACTGTCTGGATCGTGGATTGGATTGGATGGAGAGCCCAGTTACAAACACATTTTTTAAGACATCAACTTAGTCAAATTAACAATACTGTGAAGTAATTAATTTTTTTCAATTTTTTTAATGTCCTTTTATACCATTTAAAAAATGCTTGAAGATTGAGAGACTGAAAATCACAAGTCTATCAGATTGTTTCCACTTGAGATAGGGCCATGCAGCGTTTTCGCGCGACAATTTGATTCGAATTTGCTGGTTAACGGCCGTCTGTCTTTAGCCTAACATAAAATTGCAAAATTACGGGCGGACAACGATTTTGGTACTGTGCCCCGAGAAATTTTTGTTAAAAAAAGTCACCTCAGTCACATTTTCTAAAATCCAGAAAGTAGACAAAAATTATTCTTGAATTATTAAAGCGAATGCTTTTCAAGCTTGTGAAGTTCTTAACAGTTTAAATTAAAACAACTTAGTATTTATCGACATTTTAGATGTTTCAGCGCCAACTGGTGATGTTTCCGTCACTCAATTCTTCGTGGTAAGCTTTAAATTTAAGGTAATTTCGCCGAATGTCGTATTGTTTACGTTTTTGAGTTGAAAAGTAATATCCGAAAACTCTATTTTTCGGATTCAAACTTCGAAAACATCGAAAAATCCGCGAGACGCTATCTGACCCAACTAGCACTTGAGATCAAAATGTGTTGTCACTCCGGAAATACTCTTCAGACACTTTCAGTTTCTGAAGAGTATTTCCGGAAGTAGCACACAGATATTGACAAATTGAATCATTTTTTCCAATTTGAACCTTATCAAAAGTGTTGAACACTCCTACCCGATTTAAAAACTGAATCACGGGAATACATCAGGATGTATGTGAAAACTAAAAACTGGTAAGTGGGCTAAATATTTTTTTTCCACCCATATTTAAAGTTTTTCTTGAGATAATTTTTGACTTTGCTCAAATTTAACAGAATTTTTGACACACTAAATTTTTGATTTTTACTAAGTATGGAGACCCTCCTGTGAAGATGAAAAAGCTTTCTAAAGGAACTGATTACATGGTGAATCTCGAAACAGTGATCAATTCATTAATGACATTCAAAGTATTTTTGATAGAGTCCTGTTAACTCAATTCTAAAAGCATATAAATTTTTTTCAAGCTTCCGTAAAATTAAGTTGCGTTAAATTTCATCATCGAAGTTCAGAAAACCTCAAACATCTGAGAACATATGAAACTTTGAAACTTCTAGATAGCACTACTAACCGTCAACAGGAGGTAAAAGTCGTTTATCGTATCTCGAACTTTTAAGAAGATGGTCTAATATTTCCTTGTCAGATTTCCCATCTGAAAAACTACAAGAACATGATTCTTCTTCTTCCTTTATCAAAAAGAAACTTACACTGGATGTGATGGATTTTCAGAAGTAGCTAAAGTTGGTGTAGCAAAATAACACAAAGCCAAAATCATACTAGAAGCAGCATACAAACATATCGATTGCCTTGCTAGAAAATTATTATTCGTTAAGTTTGATAATCCTTCTTGACAATCCTCCTTCGATAAAAATGATTGGTTTTTTTCACGGTGAAAACTGTTCCAAAATTTGTATGCTAATCTACCGTCACTGTATTTGTGGTTTAGTGTGCTGGCGTTCTCTATAGATAGTTTTGTCGATTGATGGCTTTCGTCTAGTAGTGTTTTTGACCACCATCGTTTTTCAAGGTTGAAGCATTTAAAAATCTTTAGAAGAAAATTTTGTTTGAGATTCCGTTTCCTACGTTTCGAAGAGATCTTAGTTAATGCATTAGATGGTAATTGAATATGTTCCTTGTCTATTTCATCTGATAATACATTTTTAACTCGGTTGCAAGTCAATTCCATATTATCTGAAAATAAATATTAAGTTTTATTTTAACAATAAGTTGCAATTAATTTAAATTCCGCTAACTTCATTAAAACTGTTTGGGATAAAACTTTCTTGAAATACTCTTAAAACCCCTCGTTCTTTCGTGTTTGTTTTAATGTCAAAACGATGCAGCACAACCGTATTTGTAAAATTTTGAACGGTTTTGTATGGTTTAACGGGTTTTTAGTCTTTATCCCATACAAATAATTCCAATTTTCAAATACGGTCGTGTTGTCCGCTGCATCGTCAAAACTATTTTAAAAATGATGCAAAACTTACAAAACAAAAGATTCAAGTAGGCTTTTAATGGTACTAAGTGTAGTAAGTTTGACAACGAAGATTCCAGTGAAATAAAGACTTTTCATGTCATTTGTTTAAGGTTCAACAATCAAATGTTCAATACTGAAAATGTGTTGCATTATTGTATAAGAAAACTTTCATTCAAGACCCGATAGACAAATATAAAAACGACTTATTATGATACCGAATATATACAATTTGAGAATAATATCAAACCGCCATGAACGAAACCGCCAGGTATGAAACCGCAATGAATTTGTGTTATTCAATGAAAACCGCCACGTTCAAAATCGGAGAAAACCGTTAAAATGTGTTTTTATGTCACGCCATCTTTTTCCAGCAGCAGCATGAAATTTCATGTTTACACCTTATTTTAAGCGGGAACAACGCCAAATGATGTTCCAGCATCTCCCTGATGGTTTATACCAAGACAAAATAAAAATCGTTCCTTTAAATAATACTTTTCCTGAATTCACATGCTGCTAAGAGATGGTGTTTTTGTTGTTTACCTTAGGCGCGTGAATTTCGAGATTTTTTTTACAAAATTTAACGGTTTTTCCGATTTTGAAACATTCGGCGGTTTCGTTCATGGCGGTTTGATACTATTCCCGTACAATTTTGAGAGTGTATGTATCAAGTATCTGAGTGAAATGTCCACAAAACTTTTTTAACGGTTTTTGTTGATATTTGAACGGCGGTTATTTATAACAACAAGCAGAACTCGGTGGTTCTTTATAATACGGTGATTTCTTCGGTGTTGCTTTGTACATGCCTTCCAATTCTGATACTCCTGATTTTATATTCGAAAAGAAAATTTTTGTAATAATGTTAACGGTTTTTTGTTTGTTTGTTTAGATTTTATAATTGGTAAAAGAAGAGAACAAATTTTAGTTAGCAGGCTACAAATTTTTTTTGAAAAGATAAAACTGCACTTACTAAGTTAGGAAATATCAGTACTTGAATTTCAATCGTGATTTTCAGAAACAACTCTACTCTAGACGCGCCCTGCTTTTATGACTGTGGAACAGCTGGCGGTGATTTAATCAGAGTAGGTGCAATTTTCAAAATTTTAACGTCTGCCAAACGAGCCTGCTCGGCTACCCCTGTGTAATGATACTCCAGATGATTTCAAAATTCATATTTTCAAATAAAGTCTATAGTTTTCATAATGAACTTACAAACATTGTTTCTAAAGCTATAAAATATTGTTTTAATTCAAAGTTAGAAAGCATTTCTCACCAGCGACAAATGGTTTAATTTTTCACTCCTAAAAACATAAAGATCTGAAATTATCGCTTATCTCATGATTTTGGAATGCTTGAAGGGATTCAGAAGTAGTTTTAGCAACTGTATCCTTGAGCAGTAGTGTATTTATGCTATTTGGAAAGTTCAAGACGTGAGCTTGCTGGAACAATAAGCTTGCCAAGTGCATCAAAAGTGATCGGTTGGAAGAACAACTTACATTCCCAGAACTTCTAGCAACTTCTTGAAACTTCTAACAACCACTAGAAAATATAACTGAGATTCAGAAAATCATTAGGTTTTCTTTTGAGTTTATTGAGTAATTGTCGAGTTATCGTACCAAAACTGAAGCGAGCTTTATTTTTAGCTTAGAATGTTCTCTTCCATTAACAAAAACAAAATTTAGAAATTATTAAGCTATCTCTGAAATTTCCTACCCGAAGCGTAATAAGATTTTTGAGTGGACATACTTTAGATAAAATCGATACAAATGCAACATGTCAGTTTTATACGAGATTTGGTTTTCACAACTTTTCTTATTCTCTGAAAAAGTTACAGGTTCTAAGAAATTATTTGGAAAGTTAGTTTGTATCAAATATACATTTAAATTATTCATGCAGTTCTAATCAAATCATTTGATTGCACAGATTCAAACTTATCAAATATTGAAAATAATTGGAAGTTCTGCTCTTTAAGGTTCATACAAACATTCGAAATCGTATTCTTCCTAAAGGAACGAAACTTTTAAATATTTAATGAGAAAACTTCTTTTCCACGTGAAGAACACTCAGATTATGTGAAAATTGAGAGTTTGTACCGTTTAAAGGCTTATTTAAGGAGGCTTCTAAATAAAGTGTTTATAAAATTAGAAGCTAACATTTTGCTTGATTACAAGGTAATGCTTGAATTCTAAGACGAGGTCAGTTTTTTATGATTCTCGCTATTTTTGGTTTCAGTTTGCTGAAATGTCATATTTTGTTATAAAAATGCCAGAAGTAAACTTGTTTGAGTTGATACAACTCATCCTTTGCCCCTTATTTACATCATTTTTTTATTGTTATCACTTTTAAGTCTTTTGAGAATTAAGTTTAAAGACTAAGTACAATAAATGAATTTACTTACAACAAAAATATTTTTCTAATCCACATCAAGTTATTGATTTATCCTAATTTTCAACATCAAGAGAATTGTTTCCTCTTTATACAAAGAGCTTTGCCTGATATCGATTTTTTTGACACAAGGTAATATTTTTTTTATTTTGACTGTAATTATATCACTAAAAGTTGCTGCCAAGGCATCACATATTCGAAATTTCAGGATTTCTCAACACCCTTGCCACAGTTTTGTTCTCGAAATCTTTAAAGAAAAAGTTTTCTCTAATTTTTTTCTTGTATGTTTCAAGTCACTTTAATTTTTATCTTTAAACTTTTGTATACATCAGCTTTTTGTGTTTCCATATCGAAAATCCGCAGTCTACTGACTGAGTGCACACTCAATTCAAACGCTCACTGTCTACAAAAATGAGAGCAAAGAGCATTGGAAGAACAACTCCGTAAATGATTTTGGCTAAGTCTTATAAGTTCAATAATACCTTAAAAAATTATTCTTGGCTCTCTTTAACTATCTGGAATTGAAATAATAGTAAAAATTGGTTACAACGTTAATTAAACTTTTTGATGCCTTTATTTCACGCCAGAGTACGCTAGATTCATCAAAATTTCCCATTGCGAATGCGCACCATGAATTATTTAATGCACTTTCTGGAAGAGAAACTTGTAACAAAGCACTCAACAAAGCACATCTGTGAAAAAAGAGAGAATGGCGACAGTTTAGTAAAATGGGGGAGGTGTCTTCAAGCAAGGACCACAAGGTATTTAGGAAATCTGTACAAAATTTAATAAGCATTATAAAATGTATAAATCATTTCTTGACCATGAAGTTGTTTCTTAATGAACGTATAGAAAATCCCATATAATTAAAATAAAGTTGAAGAAAATATTAAAAACTTTAAGAGTTTAGTTTCAATATTGTCCAAGTAATCTATTTATAACTTGATGTGTTTAACATGTTGATTCATGATGACGTATTTTGCTAAGACGTATTTTGTTAGCTCTGTTGCTAAGACGGTGTAATTCATGAACATCTTGAATACAGGATCTTAATATAAAGAACTTTTCCTTGATTTTTCATGATTCAATTAATTTTACTGTTTCAATTGTGTCCTTTCAGACAATATTTGATCCCTTCAAAGACTATATTATGAAAAACCTATTCCAAGGATAGAAACAAAATTATAATATACGAATAAATATTTAATTCAAGGTGTATTGAAATTGTTTTCAGAATGATTCAATGATAAATTAAAAAGGAATATCAAAAAATCAATTCAGTTATGAAGAGTCAAACAAAAATTTCCATTTTTTTTCTGAAAGTAAAAAAAATTGTAAAAAACTGACTGTAGCGTTCAATTTATAATTTTTATTAAATGTTTACTTTAAATATAATTATTACCTAAAGCATTTCATTTCTCTAAATTACATGTATGACTTCTTAATTATTGGCCAATTTAAGAATCATTTGCAAAAAATTTTTTGTGTGCAAAAAATACGATCAAGAAAATTGAGTAAGCAATTGGAAAAGTTATCCTGAAAGAAAAAAGATATTTTGATTACATGATGTAAATTCACTCTTACGTTTTGAACAAGGTCCAACAAATTGATTTGAAAAAGACTGCTAAATAAATCATACAAGGATTTGAATTACTAAAATCCTTATCAGAATAATTTTGGCTAGCATTGGTATGTTTTACGAGTACGTTGATGTTTTAGAGATTTTATTTCGTTTGAACAAACCTTGCAATCACATCGATGGTTTTAGCTACTCGAATTGGGTGTGGTGGTTCTTTTTTTCTTATTGACTGTACAAAACAAGTCTGGAAAAAGAAAAACATAATCCAAATTATAAGTTAAGTTGAGCTTCCATATTATATTTGCTATGACAGTGAAGTTGCATCCATAAAAAAATATGTAACTATAGTCTAAGCTTTCCGTTACCTCTGTAGCACATCCGTTGTTGACTGAATGAGTACATGGGCTTCCATCACCGCAAGTTGTGCAAGCAACAATTTCATTTGTAGGACCACTTTGTTCGCGTCGTTTTTCACCCTAAAATTATAGAAAACATAACGAAAAGTATTAGAAATCATTTTAAAAATTGAAACAAAATCACATGCATTCTTAAAACTATTAATAATCATCCAAGGCAGCTGCAGTAACTCAGCAATAAAATTTATGTTAAAAAAGTATGTATTAAATTGGTGTTACAGATTGAGTAGGTCAGTAGCGATCATGTCAGCTTCATATTCTTCCTTCAACACACTTCACTTTAATCTTCCATACTATCGATAGCCGTTTCAGCAGTTTAGACAATTTTTGTCTGTGCCTTGGAGGTTTTTTTGGTTGCTCGGACTGAGATTCAACAGCATGTATCCCACACTTGGTGGGATCTATAGATGTGGATGTTGAAGATACGTTTTTCTCGGCAGAAATAGCTACATGAAACACATTCTCTATCATTTGCTATAAAAAATAGCAATTTAAAAATTTCGACGCCTTATAAAAAGTTAGTGGTTTCTTGTGCTTTTCATAAACTAAGTGTAGTTATATGATAGAGACTTGAGGTTTTCAACGAAGGTGGTAGCCAAAATAATGAGGAATCGTGCTTACCAAAGGGCTCGCTAGAATCATTCCAAACCGACTCAGAACTGCTGGAAGACGCTACAATAAATGGATAACACACAACAATATAAGATTTAAATGTGCAACACGAGGTAATCATCAATTAAATTGTCTAACTTCATATGCTTCAAAGGCAACTACTTTTTCTACAGGCTGATCAGATTCGGCACAATGTGAGTTTTGCTTGCTCTCAGCTTATTAATTAAACTAAAATCGACATTTTACTTCGAAAAAATTTGATCAGCCTAATTACAAGAACTGATGGACTTAGATAATAATTTAAATGAATAATCAATCAAAAATGCTTACAATTGTTTGAATTTAATTTGAGATGTTTTATGACAATAACAACTTTTCTGTGTAAATTTTACTACAATTGATATTCTAACAATCTGGTGAAAGCACTTACTTAATTGCAACATATGTTTGAAAAACGAACAATGAGTTTAAATTTAACTTGCAAAATGTAAAAACAAATTAAACTTCGAAGTCTGATAATCGAAGCAGAGTAAAAACTTTAAGATGTTCAAAAAGTAAACAAACCTGCGTTACTGGATTTTCACCTGGACGGTAGACAACATTGTGCAATGGACGCTTTCTTCCTACATAGTTTACGCAAACGAACTCTAGAAGCGATGCATAGATAAAGCACATACAGACACCATCCCAAATGTTCATAGCAGTTAAGTTTGATACTACTGGTAACGTGCTGCGAAAACCGTTTGACGTTGTGAAAAAATTCAGCATTGTAGTTACGCCTAAAATATATTAGAATTTCAAAATTATTTACATTACGGTTACTACCTAAAGTATGATTTTTTTGAATGTAAATGCAATATATTGTTAAAAACCCATTCATAGCTTACCAATCATAACCCTGAAATTAAAAGTACAAAAGGAAAAATTGAAAGTTGAAAAAATAACACTTTTAATAATTTTCTATCACCTTGCTGGCACAGCATTCCATTCAAGCCAAAAAGTAATGAAAGAAGAAGTCACAAGTATGATTCCTAAAATTTTGTTTTAGTTGTTTAGCTTTTGGAAATCTGTTCTTCCAACTCACCCGGAATGAAGACGGTCGTAAAATAAAAGGCGCGATCTCTTGTAAATGTC
Source organism: Belgica antarctica (assembly GCA_000775305.1). NCBI lineage: Eukaryota > Metazoa > Arthropoda > Insecta > Diptera > Chironomidae > Belgica > Belgica antarctica. The sequence goes on from JPYR01000144.1 coordinate 18,338, forward strand.
AGTTCTACTTTAAGGCAGGAATAATTTCCTAAAAAATGGAACAAATGTTGAGGAGATTTTTAATATTATTTAAAAATTACCACGCCAATTTCCTTTAACATCACATACATCTGTAGCATTCTGAACAAGATAAGCATTGAGGGTGGTCAACGATGGACTTTTTCTTAAAGTGTCTTCGTCGTTTTTCCATACGTAAGATATTGCATGTTCTTCGTAGGAAACTAAGGGTTGTCGACAGTTAGAAACAACAATAAAAAAGCCTACGTGTAGGCATAATGGTTCTGCTGAATTTAAACTTACTGCTTTCAACAGAAAAGGAACATAAAGGATCATCAAACGGGAAAATATTTAAGCTCCCTTGACATGATAGAATCAAGTGCCTCCTGTTCGGGAGAGAGAAAGTTAAATCCAAGTATTTTTTTTAAAAAAAAAACATCATTAGAACTTTACCTCATCAAGTAGTTGATTGTTCCGTTGCGATGAATTCGTAATGCGAAATGCATTGGTATTATTGGATTATCTTTGAAATCTCCATGCATGATGAAATACGTATCCGGTAACCACATTTTATCGTTGTGATGAATGGCATTAAGAAATTCATACGATGATTGATTTGCATATCTCAGTCTTGGGTCGTACCATTGTTGTTGGAGCAGAAATTCGACTTCATATTTCTTTAAGTAAGAGATTAAGAATAAGTAAGAGTAGTTTCTTTTTAACTAAAGCTGCAAGAAACCTTGAAACTTACTAGACTAGATTCATCTGGTGATGCCAAACTTAATAATAACACACTAACGTTCACAGTCAAAGTTCCTAAAAATAAATAATTTATGTTTAGTTTCAGCTTGATTGGATGGAATCAAGTTGTTACCGTCAACTGGTGGTAGAAGTCGTTTGTCGTATCTGGAGTTTGTTAGTAGTTGATCTAAAATCTCTTTGTCGGATTTTCCTTCGGCAAAGCTTTAAAAAAAAGTTGCTTAAGTTGCTTAAATTGAGTTAAAACTATAAATGTTAACTTACAATGGAAGGGGGTTGGTAGCATTCTTTTCTGCATAAGTGGTTGACGTGAGACAGCATAATGTCAAGACTGCACTAAAAACTGCATATACCCAAGGCAAATGAAATTTTTGTTGCGTAGGAAATTTGGTTGTTTGAATGAAAGGTAGAGAAATGTGATTCGTTCCTGTATTTTGAAGCGACTTATTTTTTGAAGTGTCTTTTACATCGTTTTTGGTTGAATAATTTTTTATTGATATAAATTTTATATCATGGTTCATTGAAAACTTCGCTTTCATTAGTTTTTGCTTGATTCTTTTTCAAACTTTCGTAATCACCGAAAATTAATCCTAGTTAGCGTTTTTCTCTTTCCTAAGACAACCGACATACATTCATCTGCTCCGGCTCATAAGTGTACCTGAAAAATACAATTTACATGATTTTAGTACTTACACACTGGAACGAGCGACTCTTAGACTAAGAAGTTTTGATGTTTGAAAGCTTAAAGCAATTTCCGACTTGACAGTACGGCCATGCTCTTGAACTAATATTTATTTTAAAACTAATGTTTAAGTGTCTGTGATTTTTAATTAAGTGATTTGATCAGAAACACCTTATTAAAAATATTATGCCATAAAAATTTAGTCATATTATTTCCATCGTCAAAAACTCTCAATAGGAAAGGATCGACACTAACAAATCAGTGCTGCAGTGGACTTTTTTGAAGTTCCCTGGTTCGACAGCTTAAAAGTTCTTGAGATTGTTCCAGTAAAGTAAGGGGGTAAAAAAATGTGAGATAAAAGTATTAAAAAAACCGACGAACAAATGGTTTTTTTTTCACTTTGAACAGACTTTTTCATTCCTGTCGTGCTATTTACATGGATTTCAGCAAACATAGCCCCGTAGCAGACACAAACTTTTGAATTTTTGTTGCTGGCCGGAAGTGTCTGGGTGGTTTCGGAAGTGACATTAAGTGACATTAGCTTATCTACGGATCTACATCGTAAAGAAAACTGTTGAAACTTGCGAGCTGCTCGAGAATTAAATTGCAAAAAAAAAACTCCTTTAACAGATCTGTTTTTACATTGTGGCACTTTACAGCAGTTGAAAATCTTCTTAACTTTGGACAACGACGCTTACTTTTTTAATAATCAAGCAAAGAAGCACAGCGCTCGAGTTTATTGGGAATTATCGATTTTAGGAAAGAATTTTTTGTTTTTGTTTTTGTTTTAACTGCATGTTTAGAGGCAAACGTCACGAAAACTAAATGTCCTACTTCAACATCTATGTATGCTTATGTCCTGCATGTGTGCAAAGAATATATTTAGATGCTAGTTTATTAAGTGTAAAAAAACTTATTTAGGAATAAAATCCAAAACTCATTTATTTATTTCGAATTTGGACTACATAAACAGGTCTTTGAGCCCTTTGTTGTAGCATATTAAGGTTATTAGAAGCGTTGTTTCGTAATTTTGATTCTTTGACGTTTAGCAATTTAATGTTTGTCAAGGGTTTTGCTTTAACAGTATCTTCAATACTTAAAAACTAGTTTTAAAGTCAACACTTTCACAAAACTCTCTAAAACAGAGCGCTACCTAGTCGAGCTATCCCAAAAACTAGTTTGATTTTACTAATTAATTTTCCTCTGCTAAAAGTTGCTGCTGAATGTTTTGATTTCATCCCAATCGGTTTCACAAAAACTAATTCATTCATTCTAAGGATTTTTATTCTTAATCGCTAAATAATCACATGCATTTAGTTTCACAATTTGGATCAAACTTCTTCTGGTTTAAATCTTTAAAAAGATTACATATATAATTTCTTAAAAAAAGTAAGTTGTGTTTGGCAAACAAGCTTGTTTCAATTTTTAGTCTTTTCATATATATTTCACTTGGCTTTAAATATTTGCTTTCTTTACGTTGGGAAATCGATTTCATAAAGGTGCTAAAGTTTTCATTTACGACATCTAATGTGCTTACTCTTTATAAATAGATGTTTATTCTTGGTGATAATACACAAAATGTTTTAAGACTTTGCAACTCATTGCTGAAAAATACTTCTCAATGAAAAAACTAAACTCAAATGAGAATATAGATTTTTTTATGTAATCTCTTCAATTCATTTCAAAGAAAAAAAGTATGACAATTTCACAAATATTGGCGCCAAATCAAGATTGTGGCATCGGATTAAAAGTTAAAGTCAAAACAATAATGTTAACATTAAAATTAAGTTTACAACAAAGTTTACACTGCATATAGTACAAAAACTTATAAAAAGACAGAGATGTGTTCTCTGTTCTTATAACTTGGAAAATAATTACTAGAACATTATAAACATTTTGCTGTGAATCCATGATATCAGGGTAGAAATTTTATTCGAAACTTTCCAATTTTTCATTGGGGCTTCAAAAATACTTTTATTTTCCTGATGAAGAAAGCGCATGAGTTCAGGTAATTGTGACTTTCAATCGCAGCAAATAAAATGCATCATGCAGACAGGGGGATTATAAAACAATTATCTGTTTACTTACCAAAGTGCAAAATTACATAAGCTTTTTCACCTTTGTTCAGAGAACGACCACTTTGTGTTTGAGAAAGTTGTGCCGAATTTTCCTTTGTGACACCGTCCAAAGTAAACTTTTATTGTTAACACGCAGATTTTCCTTACAAGCACAGCTGTAGACGTCAAAAATCCAATAAATCACAAGTTTTCTGTAGCTTGTTCGTTTTATTAAAGTTCTGAATAAATTATAATTTCTATTGTTTTCTTTTGATTCCTAAAATTTCCCTATTCACCACTTTAATTCCTTCATGATTTGGTTACGCAGAAACTCTTGCTAACCATTTCTCAACTTGTGTAAGTTTGCAATTTTCACGCACTGAAATCTTTTTGAAAATATTTTAACTAATGAAAAAAAATTACCTCCGACGGTTTAAACGAACGCTTTCCAACTAAAGAAAAATGAGTGTAAAGATGAGATTCAGTTGAGTATTCCACCATGAGCTTTCCAAGGATTTCTCTAATTTTTTCCTGAAGGAGGGCGCTGCTCTGGCAATGGGAGTGGTGTGTTTCTTGCAGAAGTCGTTTAACTTCACAATTTGTTTTAAAAAACTGATTTAAAAAATAATGTTATTGAAAAATGCAAAGAATAGAGTAATGAAAAAAATATTGGCTTAGTTTTTTGTGCAACATCTTATCTTACGACATCTTTCGTCCACACCAGCAAGTAGAATTTGTACTGTATAATCGGCTTGAAACAGTTCATCTAAAAAATAATAAATTAGTCTTATTGGACCAGCGGTATGCCAAATTTTTTGACGGAAAGTTAAAAAATGATCGTCCGTTGCATCGTTGAATGCTCTGCAATTTTTTTTAAAGAATAAAAAAATACATTATATTGTGAAACCAAGTTATTTTCTTTATTTGTAGAAAAAGAGTGTCATCTCTGAGATTTCTATATTTTAATACTTTAATTTCATTAATTATATTGTTTAAAATTCAAAATTATACAGTTCTTACATTAAGGTAAAATAATTCCATGGTCGTTTAATGACTAGTACCACTATTTAAACTAAAATCTTTTAAGTTGGCTTAGCCATTCATACTTGACAATGCTTGATTCTGAAAGAATGTTTGTCCCAACTTTTAACGCATTTACAAGTAAAATCATTTTTATGGGTGGGTCCTGTTCAATACACCTTTTCAGTGACACCAAAAGTGTTCTTGATTATTTGAGCTTGGTGCGTTAGGTGTGAGAAGTTCCTGTTTTCATGCCATTCGTGGGAATTTAAATTTACTTTAGCGAACTGTAGGCGTTGTTTCAAATCTGTGATATTCAAATGTATTGAGGAATAAGATTTTGTTCCAAACGAAGATAAAATTATTTTGGGTTCTGAGAAAATGCAAAATATTGTAAGATTTAGATACTTGCTAACAAAAACAATCACTGTTTTACACTCAAAACACTCAATGTTTTTTACTTGTTATGATATCAACTGTTAGATTACTTTGCATGTTCGTTTTTAAGAAACTTAAAATGCTCTTTTTCATGATTGTTTTCAGGAGGTTCGCATTCAAAACTGGCAATCGCTAGGGTATTTTCATTGAGAATACTTGTTGTTTGTAAATAATTGATTATTACTTCGTTTTTCTCAAAAGGACACGCGACTTGCTTCCAATTAATAAACTCGGTGACCTGTTTTGCCAGCTGCCAGAATTTCTCAAAATTAATATGTCCATTTGGCAACCTAAAATGAAATTGACAAAATTTTTTTTTTTTCAGATGTTTAGAACCATACTTATTGGATCCAGCTTCATTAAGAAAGTAGAGATCTTTGACCAGTAACGAGAAGAATGGAATAACTATACGCTCTCGCTCATCAGTTGCTCCCGCAGATCGCCACATTGCCTAAAATATTCAAGAATACACTTATTTTGCACTTTAATGGTTTTAAATCACAAAAAACCAACCGCTTTCAAAGTAGACCTGTAGCTGCTGAAATTACTTGAACTGTCCATTTGGTGTTCAAGAATTGAAAACTTGGCCGATTGGATCTTCGCCCACTGAAAAAAGGATATTAAAGTTAATAAAATTGAAACGATAAATTCGTAATTTATCGATAAATTACGAATTCGTCGATTCAAATTACATCAAGTGTGCTTACAGTTTTTTTAAGTCTTGAAATTGGTGACATGTTCAAGCCAGCTATGATTGCCATCAAACTATTGAAGTTTCCTATGTTGAATGCTTCTCGCCCAGTCTCAACCCAAAATTCAATGATTCTAGCGCGTTGTTTTTTCTTGGAGTGCTTTAAATGAATAAATATCAGTTTGTGTTGAATTCTACATTTTAATTCACATTACGCACCTTTATGACATCTGTACACACTAAAAAAGACAGTCGATTAAACCAAGCGACATAAGATTCCAAGTTTCGTGTTTTTTTAAGATCTTTGAACGAATTTTCGATAGACGAGTGCTCTTTGGTAAAGGCTTGAACAAATTCTTCAGGCCCAATATGAGAAAGTCTTTCAAGCTCAATGTGAGTGAGCTGTTGTGCAAGCACTAGTGGCGATGAACACACTTCAGAAATGTCGGTTTGGTGAGTTAGCGTCGATACAATTGAACTGCTAGAGGAGGTGCTCTTATGGCTATGATTAGACAGTACGGAAATTTGCTGTTGAAGTCCATTTGATGACTTTTCAATTGAATCACACTCATCAAATGTGTCACAGTTGAACTTCTCTATATACTCTTCATAGTTTTCTAATGACTCGAGCTTTGACAAGAGGTTTTGCAACATTTGTGATACCTCAGCGCGAAGAGATGGGTTGATTTGAATTGAAATTTGAGTTATATCTCGTAGCTGTGTCATCAATCGTTCGTCTCTGAAATCGTATGGGAATGTTTCGACCCATTCTGCCAGAAGTTGAATCAAATGCTTAGTGAAGCTGGCCAACTTTGGATTGTTTTGAGCAAGTTTTTGCTAGAAATAAAATTACTTTTTATTAAAGTCATATGTTTTTGCAGTTTTTACTCACTTGAATAAACGATTTTAGATTTTGCTGTTGTTGAGACAAGTCCCAAATTTTGGAAAGAAGCAAGTGGGGCTTGATAAAAAGCCTCGAGCTCAAAAGAAATGCAAAAATATACGATCGTTCTGGATAATAAACGTTAGTTGGAACACAATGTTGAATCAATGATGCTAAAGAAGCTGATAACAAGTTTCCATCTCGATAAATCAGCGTCTGGAAACGGAAAGAATAAGAAAGAATTGCAACTATTTCTCTTAACTATGGAGACTTACATTCTCATCACTTTCAAAATCTCTAGCACTTGATTCGGATGTTGAGGGAATGTCCTGAGGAAGACCCTAAAACGACATGAAAATTTAGTTTCATCTTTATCATTTAATAGTCTACCTACTCGTCGACTGGATGTATCTTTTGGAATTTGATCTGACGCCACCGTGCCAAAGATGGTAGGCTGTAAGACAAACAGTTATTAGGGTTTTGTGTCAAAGTAATTAAAAATTTCTTCTATAAAATATTAAAATTGTTATGTGCCATTGCAATTTTGATCTTTCTTTTTGAACCTCTTACAAACAGCGAACCATTGTGCAAACATTACAATGTATGCTAACTTTACTCTGATCATATTTTAAGATCGCTTTTATTTACCAATTTGTTTTGGGGTTGGATACAACATCGTTGAAAATCAATTTCATCGACTGATGATGATGAGTTTTCGCCTGTCTTTTCAGCCAATGAGCTTTGAGTTGCAATTGATGATTGAGAAGTTGTAGACGGAATAGTGTTTTCGTCATCAGTAACAGTTGTGGCAGAAATACTATTGAAACCATGCCCAGAATCATAGCTGCAGCTTTGATTTGGCTTGGTCGCTTCTGTAGAATGTCCATGATGATTCATCAAGTAAGACTGGATGTTGTCGTATAAGTTCATATCACTGCAGTTTATATTTACTGATAAATCGCTGGTTGGTCTGGACGAAGACGAAGCAGAGGAGGAATATATTGAATCGTTGGTGCATACAGAATTTTGACGAATTGGTGGAATTGGTTTTGATGAAGTTCTTTTGTTACGCTTTACATAATCTAATTTGTTGTCAATAGGAGATATGGTCTCCGTTGTAAATATCGAGTTCTTGACGGTAGAAATTTTTGCAACAGGCTCCCACACTTCAGAGCAAGAGCTTTCATAAAAGTTGTCTTCCTTCGTCTCTGACGAGCGGTCTTCTAGAATCAATCCGTTTCTTGCAACTCGGATTTCTTCAGTTGTTGTTAGACTTGTCTTGACACTCAAAGACGTCTCTAGTTGAACAGCTTGATGGAGAATTCCAGCTTTCAGAAGAATTTGATTGAGAAGATCACACGGGGGTACCTGGCCCGTTATTAAGGCATTTCTAATTGCTGCGGCATCTTTGCCTTCAAGCTTAACAGCATGACCATTGATGAGTAGAATTTCTTCTTCCTGAATAGATCTAGTCTGCTGGCAGTCCACAATTTCTACATCTTTACCAAGCACCGCCTCAACTGTTTTGATTATTTCTTCGTCCATTTTCTAAAAATTCAAAAAAAATTTTTTTTTAATTTTTAAGTTGTTTCAACTCTGATTTAAAACATTAAAAATCAAAGAATTATTAAATGACAATGCCCAATTTTACAAAAAATGTATGTTTTTTCTTCGGAAATCTTCGAAACTGGAATTTATATCTGTACTTTCTTCAAACTTATTTATGATTCATTAACGATGCTCTAGAGTGAAAAATTGAACACCAACAGAAACATAACTCGGAAGGGTTTCTCCCCCAGCATCTTAAATTCGTTTTTAGTAAAATTCAACTCATTTGAACAATTTTTTCCGTCTTCGCAACTTCAGTCTTGATATTGAGTTTACAGAAGCGTTCGCAGTGCAACTCCGTGCAGTCACATGGAACCTGATCCTCAACTACGCTTGCCTCAGTCTTATGATAATGGATGATCCAGTGCAACTCAAAATTGTATTTATTTCTCCTTTGATCAGTCGCTAAACAAATCTGCAGAAAACTTATTAACCAACATAAATCTTATTGGCAGCTTTCAAAGCCAATAAGATCTTCAAATTTATTCACTACTATAGATTTCAAACGATTCTATTTTAAGAATTCTCTCCATTAGTTCGATATGATGAAATCTGGCAAACTGGTGAAAAAGCTCTTGAGGATTTTTATCTTCGTCGATTGAGCAGTACATATGAAACTGGTAGAAATGTTCGTGGTGAAACAAACTGTTTCTAGTTCATTGATGTAAAATATATTTTAATAAGGGACTACGTTATTTCGGATGTAAACATACGCAAAAAACTTCTACAGTGGTTCATATTTCTGATGTATTTGGTGTGAAACAAGTTTGAAATTCTCCTAACCTAATTAAAATCAAAGGAAGAACTTGTCTATAGTTTTGAAGTTTGAAATTCTGATAGTTTTAAGTTTCACACTGAAAAACTTTAACACATTTGGAAAATACATCACACGTTGCCAGATTGTACATTGTAAGTGAAGGTGAAGTCACCCATGACACGTTCTTGTGTTTGTGTAAATTTCAAGGCTTTACAACAAAATTTTACTGATTCAAAATGCACTTCTTGCTTTCATGTCTTGCTTTATGTTATTTTCTTCTTTTTTTAGATAAAATGTAGATTAGAGCTATCTTATATGATTTTTCTAATAACGGAATTCGAATCATGTCAAAGCAGCCAATGTTAACCCGAGAAATATTTTAAGAAGATTCACTGTTCTAGAATAAATTAATACATCTTCGTAAAATTAGGTCATCTGATACAATATCCATATCAATCGAATACTCACCATTTATGCTGATGTTCAATTTCTCTTTTTTAGTTGTGAAATAAAATACTCCGCACTAGAATCACTTGTTGTTTTTTAACACTCACTGTGCTTGTAGTTATTTATTGGTTTTATTACTATCAAGTCTTTAATTTTCAAAACCTACTCGTTGAACAATTTTCTTGGTCATCAAAATGGTCAAAGTTTATTTTTTAAAATGTTCTGAACACCTCGCCGACATGACGTCATGGCTGCTTTTTCCTTGAATTAATCTTTTCCTTTTTTCTCATAGTTTTAACTGTGAAATTTAAGATCAAAAACGCGTCAAAGTTCGGTTATTACATATTAAAAATGCTCCGTAACTTTAAATTCACTTTAAACTTAATTTATAACACATTTGTCGAGTAAACTCGAGATGCAAATGTTACACATTTGAGAAACAAAACCAGAATGCGAACACTTAGTGTTGTTGAATGTTTTCATGAAATGAATTTGCAAGTGTTGATGTTTTCTACTACACATTTTCTTTTTGCTTTGAAACATTACTATTGTAAGTAAAACGATACTCAAATAAAATCTTATAGGAAGGTTAATATTTCCTAAGATTTTTCACTAAATTGAACAGTGTTCCGGTTTTGTTTAGGTTCATTTTTTACTTCATGTTTTGTAGTGTGTACCCGATAAAAAGCTAGTACTAGATTTTGAAGTGCAGTTTCGACACAATTCTTGCAAACTTTTTATGACTCATTTTCCAAAAAAATAATTGTTCTTTAAGAAAACATAAAAGACTTACTCTCGCTTTGGAAGTTTGTTTAATACCAATGGTTACCTGGAAAATTGATTAAAATGTAAATAATGAATTTGTTACATGTTTTCATTTATTAAAACATAAACGTTACTTACCAAGTTTGGTTGATTTCTCGTGTTCTGTTAAATAAAAAATTGAAAGATTTAATTTTGCAAATTACAGTTTCAGTTGCTATCAGGGAAAGCACTACTCAATTGGAGTAGATTTTGAAACGATAAAAGAAAACTTTTTATCCGTCATACCGTTTGTTCTTCGTAATGCTGTTGCACTGGAATTCTTTCATATAAAAACTTGTCCTTTATAATTTCACATTGCTTTTGCTTCATTTCCGCAGTTAATTTTTGCTGAATGTGTTTCGACAAATTTACACTATTTTCTGCCGGTAAAAGAACACACGCATCATCGAAACTCTTCGATAGCCTTTTCACAATTTTATCATTCTTCAAGTCTGTCGATAGCTTCTGACGGCCAAGCACTTTCTCAAGCTCATTTGAAGACTTTTTATATTGTTGTCTGTTTATTGAAATAGAAGGTTCATTGGAAATGTGGGTGGTCTTGAAAGTCTGTTGTTGTTGCGCAAAGAGCTTTGATTTCATCTCCAGTACTCTGCTGTTCCCAATTAATTGAACAGAATCCACTTCAACATGATTATTTCTTTTTTCACAAATTGCACGAATAGATTCACTGACAGGTTCGGTCTCTAATTTTGACGACAAGTCTTCAAAAGATTGTGAACAGCTTTTAAGATCGGTTTTAATTTGCATGTGTTTTTTAAAATAACTCAGTTCATTCTTAGTTTCATTCGATTCCTCCGAATTCTTGTTTGGCTTGTTGCATTCAATTTCTCTACCAACGCCATTTGAAAAGTTTGTATTTTTCAATGAAATTTCGTTGCCTTCACTGATGTTCTTGTTCACAAAAACATAACTTTTTTTCTGAGTGATTTTTGGTTTCGCCGCTATGGGGGGCTTCGAAGAAGAAGAGGATTGGTGCATCATTTTATACTAGATGAGTTTGTGTCTTTACTCAAAGCTTTGTCAACATTGGTTCAAAGAATATTCTCGCATTTGAAAATTAAATTGTCTTCTTTCTGATCTAATTTGTAAAGTGTTCTCAAAAAATTATTCACGTAAAATTATTCACGATTTGAAGATATATTGCAAACAAATTCTAATCTTTTATGTGAATTTTGCAATTGTAATGCCCAATTTCTCATTGCATATTATATCCTATGATCACAAGGTATTAAACTAGCCAAACACATCTAATGCACAGTTTTAATCAGTTTTATTATTTGCAAGAGAAAAATTATCATCACTTCTTCAAAATAAACTCCGTCTGTTTTAATTGTGATCTATTCGTAAATTCCAGTTTTCCATCATCATTTGACACCGCTCAACTGTTGATCTTCAAATCATTTCAGAGTGTACGTAATGTTTTTTCATTTCAGAGTCACTTTTAATTGAAGATAAACAGAAATTATAATTTTTCTCAATTTTCAAAATGCAACTTTATGTTTTCCGAGACTAGTTCTTCAAAGAAAACCTTTTGTCTCTCCCTTTTAAAACATTCTATATATCCTGACACATGCGCACTGCTGAATGAAGCGGCTTCACGTAAACGTGTAAAATTCATAACAAAAAGACGTAAACTTTGGCCAACGCTGTTAAAAAACTCACTTTTTCTATAATTCTAACGTGTCCAGTTGATTTTAAAATGTATTTTGTATGTGCCGCCAGTTCTTTCTCTAACAGATTGTGTTGTGATTGTATCCGTCTTGAAAAAAATACCGACTTTAAAAATGTGACGTAATTGAATAAGTAAACTTACGATATTGTCAATAAAAGTTCATGGCACTGATCCTGACTATGCTTTTTACGCTCAATGAATGATGCTGCTATTTCTAATGAATTGTGTAATTCGTCTTTAAGAACTTTCAGTTTTCTTCTCTCTGCTTCTGTAAAATTAAAATTTAGCTTCGTCAGATATCAACTCGAATGATCTGGCTTAAATCAATACCTAACAGTAGAAAGTTTACTTCCAGTTGTACACCAAATAATTGACAATATTTCGGTCGATTGTTTGTTTGAGCGTTCAGGTTATTTTCATGCAGTATTAAACTTGTATTATTAGAAAAAGACACACTTGAAGATAACTCTGATGTGTCTGACGGGGTTGTTTCAATTTCTGAGTGGTTTGGTGAATATTCATTGTAAAAGCCACTGAATTTCAGTGCGCATAGGCTGTTACTTCGTTGTTGTTGCTCAACCGATTGTTTTTGTTCATCAAAACTGCTGACCAACATCACCTTGCAATTGATCACCTTTTCACTGTAAAAAATAAAAAAAGAAATGAATAATGCTGGCGAAAACTATTAACCGCTAAGAGTTTGAACTGAAAAATCATGGACATGGATAATTAAATGAATTCATACGTAGAGAAATAGGTACAAATCAACATTTACTTTCAAATCATCAGAGCGAAACAAGCAGATGTAAATCTTCACATATACCTGTGTGAAGATACATGTATCTTAAAACCCAATCTGCTTAGAAACATTTTGTAGACTTTATCGGGAAGTTCTCGATTACTTGGTCCAATTTTTGATACTTGTCACAAGTAGTTTTACCAATATTTTGATTTGACTCCAACTACATGCTAAGAATATTCCGTCTAACAATAGCTCTCGTTGCAAAAAAGCCCACGCACTAAAAAATTACCACAAATACAAAGACGAAGAAGAATTCATGAAAAATGTGTTGCACAAACTTACCGATCAGCGTAAAATGCATAATTCTAAACTTGCTATGCACTCCCCGAAGATAAACTGGGTTATTTTATGCGCGTGCTATTTTCAGTCATGAGCTATTTGTTGATGAGATTTTATAAGACGGGCCATTTTGAGTAAGATTCAAAGAGATCACGCCAAAGCCTTTTAAAAGATTCAACCGTTCAACCTTCACAAACAGCTTGTTTAAGCCCAATTTGGAACCTTGGTTTGAACGTTTTCAGATTGAAGCTCTTTTCTTTGGTTCACATAATTGATCGAAATAAAGAAATGTCGTTGTTGCAAAAATGTTTTGTTCAAAAATTGCTTTTATTGATAAGTCGTTAGCTGAATGAGTGTGAAAACCTGTGCATAGATAAAACGGCAAAACGATTTGCCCATCTTTTCAAACAAACTTAGGTAAAAATTAATTTTTTCGAAAATATAATGACAGCATGAACATATCAGCTACACACTGTTTAATTGAGTCAATTAAATTACATACTACAATTGCCATCTACAACTTTTGTTTATTTAATGATAAAACTTAATAAAAATTGAGAAAATGTTGTGAGTAATCTTTTTCTTTAAGATGCTCTGAACTTCTGAATCAATAAATGATATTTGTTGTGAATGGTCAAAATACTCACGAATTTTAGTGAAACTTTCCATTTCAACCATGGCACACACTCTTTTGATTCAAAATTTTTAGTTGCTTGCTTGCTTACATGATCAAGTGACTACACAAACCAAGCTGTTGAAATAAACATGCAGTGAATCGTAAGAGAAACTTAGCTAGTGGTAGTGTAATTTATTGACGTGTGTGGATGGTCAACGAATGCAACGTTGTTACGTGAATTTTGAAACCCAAACACATAACGTTTTTGATTGACTATTCACTATTTAGGGTGAAAAATAAGATGAGTTTTTTGCACGATATTTGAAAAATTTACTAGTTTGACAAGGATTGTCGAACGTGAAAGCTTTCATTTATGTCCAAACCATCGTTTTTAAGATATCACACGTTTATTTATTGTTTAATAATTCGTTTAAAATATTAACACAACATCTTTATCTCAACCTTGTGTAATATAAAATGATTTTATTCGAGCAATATTTTGTAACTATTTACAAATTCTGGTCATCCAAATGTGTATCACCTCGATCATTGTAAAAGTTTAAAAACCACCCTAGCTTTTTGGGGTTTATAGTGAAGCTCAAAAAACGTAGGGTTATTATGTTTAGGCTAAATGAGTTATTATAACAAAAATTAAATGTGATCATCCAAAGTTTTATCAACTCAAACCAAAATTTTATTGTTGATGCTAATAATAAGCTGGAAGCTCTTGGGATTCATTGATTGTCCACAACTAATTAGAACCAAAAAAATCTTCACCTCATAAATTGCTAAGACTTTATCCAGTTCGTCAAGCAGCTCCGTGATAATCCCATGTTTGATCTATTTATCATTCAGTTGCATGAGAAATGTTCCATGCAAACATTGTTACGTTGTAAAAGCAATTTTAAGATTACTATTTTCAGCCGAATTTATCACTTGTTTGTCTACTTCACAAAACTTTATTGTATTTTTTACACTCAGTTCTATTTTTAAGTTTATCTAATGTGTAGTTCCGCTAATTAATCCTACATTTACTAGGCAAACAATCATCACGCTCGACTTTTACTCGCAACTTCTCTCAAGAAACTAAACCTCGGATATGATTTCAAATAGCATAACATTTTGAGTTTGTGTTTGTGTTAATATCGCACCACAAACTGGTTGGTAAATTCTTGGTACGTACCGCTTTACTACTGAAAACAAGACGATATCAGTAAAACATGATGTAGTAGTTTTCAGTCTCTATGGAGAATAAAGTTTACTTTTTAATTATGACCGGGACTTTATGAAATGTTGCACAGTTGTGAAACCTTTAAATCTGCAAGTGTGCACATATACAAGAAGATACAGCGATGTAAGTGTTTTTAATGGACTGAAAGTAGAGACGCGGTCAATGATTTCGGAAGATAAGAAGACTTTTTTTTTCATCATGAGTTGTTATAGTCAACATGAACTCAGTCGAGTATGTTCTCCAAGAACGCTTCATGAAATGATAGAAATGAGTTTAATGCCAAAATAGGAAATGGTAATTCTATAATAAATAGAAAACTTGCTGCAGTGCAGTTATTTGAACCAATTCAAGAATGCAATATTGTAAATAGCAATATACATCTCTCACTCGGAGGTTCTTAATCAACCATTTAACCATGAATGAGCCGGTAATTTAAAGACAACGCTTTATCAGCTACTTTTTCTCCACATCGATATTTAAAACGTCATTTTAAACATAGTTAATGATTTAACTCTCAATTCGATATATTCTAAAGTTGTTTTGTAATGTTTGTAGTGAACCTATTGAATCAACTGAAAGCTACTATGCTAGAATTTTTTTTTCACGTTTACTCTGAGAAAATAACTAACGAAAAGTTTTTGAAATTCTGGCGCAACTTGAAATTCACCCTAGAGGGTGATTAGAATCTCACAGAAGTCTTCTCTCTCGTTTTCCTGCTCATAAACGTTGTGTGATGAAATTTTATTTTCAGAAGTGTGGCGTTTGTAGAGCTGTGCAGTTTGGTTTTTTATCCAGTTTAATATATAAACATTTCAAAAATCTAAAAGTATTAAGTAAAGATTTTTTTAACATTTATGCTTTTGCTCTTGATCAATGAAAAGATTATTTAGTTTTAGTGTATCCAATGAAAAGTTATTTTAAACCGTGCAATTCAAGTTCATCAAATTCAGAAAGAAAATATTTCATGACAGCGCAGACGAAAAGTGTCAATCAAAGCTTGGCGTGATTTCTTAGACTGATAAATCTGCCTTCATCAAAGACAGAAGTGTCGCAGTTTAGTTGGGAAATAAGAAAAATCATCCCCAGTAACAGACAGTGCACTATTGGTGTGCGTGAAACTCGGTTGTATTTTATGTGAAATCATTATTTGAAGTTTTCTCGTCAAAGTCAGAGAAAAGACTCTCGTCAAACACAAAATATTCCTGCAGAAAAGACTTTTCTCTCTTAAAGAAATAAGAGTAAGAGAAAAATGCTGGTCGGAAAACTCGCTTGAGTAAATTTAATCCTGCTTGTCTCGTGTCTGTGCGGGTGTTAAAGAAACTCACTCATCCAGCCGACGTCGTCTTCTACACCAGGAACCGTTTCTTGTAATGTGAAGCTTCGTTGACAGACATCAATCATCATTACTAAGTTCTCGACGTGCCAAAAGTGAGTAGAAAATTGTTTGTTTATATCACGGGTTGAGGTGTTGACATGAAATTTCCAGTCATAAAAATCGCAAGCTGGGTTAGGAAAACAAAAAGAAAATTTCTTACGATACTTACTTTATGAATGAATGGATTTTTACGACTCATAAAATAAAAATCGTCTGGTGTTTTTTTCAGAAGTTGTTATGTCTTTTTATTTAAGGATACTTGAAACAGTAGACTTCTGTAAGATAAAATCAAACATTTCAACACCAATGAAGGTCATTCTGCAGTTCCATTATTGAAATTAAGAATATTGAGACTCTTTTAACAAACATTTCAGTTTGAAGCTCAGCGCATATCTCATTATACCAGCGCGGAACGATTGAAATTCAATATGGAATACCATAAGCCTGAATAATCAGAAACGTGAAGCTCATAATATTTCAAAAATAGAATCATCACCACTAAAAAGAGTAGCACAAGCACCCAGACATGAACAACGCTCTTCAAATGAAGTTTGTTTCTAAAAATGTTATTTTCTTGCAAAATCTGATATGAATTTCGACAAGGCCCAAAACAGAAAAGAAACGTTTGAGAAAAGCAAGACACAAAAAATATGGAAAATTAAACAATTCCGATTCAGTGAGAATGCGAGCTCAAAAGCAATTCATTAATATTGTATAAACAACAGGGCAACAGTCGCAAAAAACCACTGAAAATGAGAGAAAAGAAAACTTCCTGGAGGGAAAACGTTGTGGATTAGTTAATATTTCAAGAGATTCTCGCACTTCAACGTTACTTTTTTAATCGAATTTCGACTGGTGATGGTCCTACAAAGCAGTTGAAAAATTCTTGGAGTAACACAAATGTTTTTCATATTGATTCATTATTTTTGTATTACAACCTCATTCGAATAAAACCTTTGGATGACATGTAGAAAAACTCAATTCTTCTTTATTTTTTCCGAACACTTTTAGAATTTTTAATTCGACTCTACTTCCAAAACCATAGTGATTGCTATATTGTACCTATGTTGTACATAATTAAAAATATTCGAATGCAAAAGGTCGTTCCATCTCGTTGGTGGATAAAATTTTCCAGCAGAAACAATTGAATCGAGGGTTGAAGCTGTTAAGGTGGTGAAAAGATTGAAGTTATCTTATCGTGTCTGTAGTTGACCTTTTTCTCCCCTTTTGTCAGAAGAAGCAAAAACTTTTCTTTAGAGACATGTTTAAATATATTCTGAAAAAACGTAATTGTGTCCTGCAGATTTTGGGATGCAATCAGCCATCAGCAATCATAGACCCCTGAAACTTCGTTATCAACATGTTACTTCTAACTTCCTGCTCGATTAAACAAAAAATTGACTTTTGAGAAACAGCAGTCACCCTTTTGAAACAAAGGGAAAGAATGTATAGAACTTGCATTTCTTCACTTCCGTAGCACGGCAAGCTGATTAAACCACCTTTGAATCAAACAATGACACGCTTCAGGCAGACATTTTAGAACTCAAGAGGTATTACTGTGCTCATTAAAAATTACGAAGAAAGTGCGGGGTTACTCTATATCATTGTGCGATACTAAAGACACCCCAAAATCGTGTTATTGACATTACAGACAGGCAGAGTTTCAGCATTTTTAAAATTAAATGAGGCTTATATAGTGGTGGGTGTCTGGGGAGAAACTTCTATTTATACTTTTTTTTTATATAAGCATGTACCATCGTAAACTCGATAAAATCTAAATTATGATTAAACATTCTAAAAAGTCATTCTAAAAAATCCGTCAATATTGCTTACAAAAACTTTCCCGCTCATACTCGGTTATGGAGAATTTTAATCGTACACAAAAATCGCACACAAACATCATTGAACAAGAGGGAGCTAGAATATTTTCATACTGTGCGTAAAGAATTAATGCTATCTGGCTTTGAGGTAGAGAAAAAAAATAACAAATCATCACTTTTTTCGCACAAAAAGCTTCGTCCACTACAAGGAGATCAAAAATGCTTATTTAGGGTGATTTGGGATGTTGGACAAAGAGTGACAAAAAATAGTTGTTAGGTACATTATGAAGCACAATACACACTCTTTAGGTTGAAAGGTAAAAAGGCAAGTGTCGCCCTTTTATTACTTTGGTTTAGAAAATGAGATATTGTGGGGGCGCCTTCGATTTTACTTTAAAATGACTTTAAAGGGGGGAAACTTTTCGGATTGAGACCGTTTTGAGAGTAGAAGGGTCAAAATTTATGGAAATTTTTCATAAGCTAAATACCGTTTTTTCTCGTCATTATGCTTTGTGGAGTTTTTTAATGACAATTCTTGTAAAAGTGGAAAATTACTTAAGGGATTTCGTTTAAAACTCATGGCTGAAGAGAATTTTCAGCCAAATTACTGTAAAACTGGTACGACGCTAGCTCGGCACTGATTGATTTCTTAATTTGTCTTGTGCAACGTCTTCCTGATTCTCAAAAGAGTTTTTGCTCCGCAAACTAGCTGAAAACGCAAAATGTTTCAAACGCTCCTTGAATAAGAAACAACTTAATTGATTTTACCCTTCCAACCATATATTTTAATTAAATTTAACCCAAAAAGATTGTAAAAGCAAACCACAGAAAAACAATTACAAGAATCATTTCCATTCTCTCTTACAATAACCCTCGAGAACGGAAAATTGCACAGCACTTTTAAGAGTCAGCAGTAGAAGTTGTCGGAAAATCGATTTTAACAAGTTCTATATGATTTGTCAGCAAAAAGCAAACTGAACATCAGCAGCATTTTCAAGCTGTTGTGAGCCCTTGTGAGTAGGTAAAGATGATTTTGGATGCTGGACAAACAAAGTTGAAATGCCGCGTTGTTGAAACTAAGGTCCAATAGTAACACAAATTTAATTTTTTTGGCCTCCTCGTTATGCAAACTTAACATTTAAGTTCTTTTTTGCGTTTGGGCGAGAATGTTCACCAGGATAAAACCATGAGAAAAAATATCGTTTTTGGATGCAGAAACAGAAGATCCTCACAAGCAAACAGAAAGCTATATCGATTTGCGATTAAATTATGCAAAAATATACTACTGAGTGGCATTCCTTAAGCGAGCAGAAAAATAAAGTTTTCTCCTCTGTCATTGTAACAATCATTTCGTTTATTTTGAAACATCAATCAGGGCTCCGAGCGAAGCGAACGAAGATTGCAGCAAGCCCATGTATGAAAAATATTTATTTTGGCGAAACTTCGGAAATGTCAAATAATGTCAAACTCCCTGGAGTTTTCTTGACACCAAAACAACGATAAAGACGAAAGAAGTTTCAAAGTAACGTTTGAAAGAGAAAAGATTATCGTTCTCTACTTCTTTCTCTCTTTCTCGAACCAGAATGTTCATCAAAAGTTCACTTCATGGCAAAAAATGGCCAAGCGCTCAAATACAGTAGAACTTTCTCGTATTTTTTGGAGCTACAGCCAACATTCGACAAATATTGTGAAGGAAGAAAAAAATTATTCTACTGCGACGGGTTTTAATCGCCATGTCACAGTTGTAAATAATTTCTTTTATCTTTCCTTCGAAAAGAGGGAGACGTTTCCCGCGTCGAGAATATTCACCGAGAATATTTACATTTGTGGCTAAGGAAAACCCAAGTTTCAATAAATACAGGATCTGGCGTAAAATTGTATAAATTTTGGTGTCTTGTAGTTGCTTGAAGATCAGTCTCCAGATGTCGTTGTATTTACATAATTTTTTTGTGATAATGTTCATAAATTCAGACTGATCGGTTTTCCAGGTTTAATTTAAAAAATTCTTTGTATTTGATTAAAAAAGTTTTAAAGAATGTATGTACCTACTAAAACTACTGGATATTTTAATTTGAAAAACTAAAAGGAAAATTGGTTCGACTTGAGCACAGAAACCGTTTTCCCTCGTGAGAACAGTTGAGGTACATACATATTTTGTTCTTAAAAGTTTAATGATTGTTTTTTCTGTAAGTCTGAGAAAAACTTTATCTTTTATTAAAAAGTGTACACTATTCAAATTAATACACAAGCTTATGATATCTTGTTAACAAATAATTGAATACACCTGAACCCGTTTTCTGTTTAATTAAGCGATGGAAAACTTTGTTTATTCATAGACTTAATTGGTTTTACATTGAAATTCTCTTTTATCATTCAGAGGAAACATTTTTGGAACATTAGATTTCTTAATTTTGTAAGAAAATAATTTGAATTTTCTGTTTCGCTTTAGAAAGGAACAAAAGCTTCTACTTCAACCCAATTACATACATTTTCCGGACACCCTTCGTTTGCAATTCTAACAAATTAACATTGAAAGCTACGAAGAAGGGGGAAAATTCAAGAATAGAGAAAACAAAAATAGCGAGGATTTGAATAACGCCAACAACATTTGAATTTGAGCTTGAGCTTGGATACTTTCGTGATTTTCTGTGCGTATGTTGATGGTGTACATTGTCAGAATCAGATTGGTTTTGACTTTTCGTTTAGTTTTACAATTTTTCTTACACCATTTCTCGTGTATCAAGTAACAGATCCGAATTGCATATTTTCTGTAGTTTCAAATTTATCAAGAACACAACAAGAATATTTTGCTTTTCCAATTTCCTTTGCCACGTTTTTTTACCCTTTGTACAAAAAAAATGCCTTGAGTATCAAAGATGGTGCGCAAAGAATTTTGAACATTGATTGAGGAATTCCGACCGTTTCAACAGATTGCGAAACATGATTCAGCCAACACTTTCAGTAGGAAATTTTTTGAAACTTTTCCGATAACCTCAAGAAGAAAATAAATAATAAAAAGCGAGAGAAGTGATCAGATAGCGTTTCCATCTTTTACGGCATCAGATGCGGCAAATCAGTGTCTGATTGCATAAACATGATTCTTTCTTCGCTTGGCGCACAGCAAAGATATTAAAGCAGCACAGTGAGTACCATATTGGTGTGTGCATTAAAATCTCATTAGATTACGCCTGTCCTACGCGACACGTTGAAATTTTAAAAACGCTTTCTCAGACCAATCGATTAAACAATTAGCAGCTGAGACACGGTCTCAATTTTGCTACTACATACAATATTTCAAGTTGATAATCTTTCAGTTACTTTCAAACTATAAATGTAAAATTTGAAGGGTAAATAAAAGCTACCAAATATAGAGCATTGAATACTAAACATTTAAACATTGAAACAGAGATTCCTTCGAATCTACTATACAGACGTTTGCTTCATAGTTCTTAAAAGCCCCACTTGAGATCAGCCTAAGTAATGTAAGAAAAACCATTATTTGATAATTAAGCAGACAAACATACTTAAGATTCTTCTCCCATCTTCAACCATAATCTTGTTGTACACAAAAAATTAGGCATTTTTATTTACCAATGAAATAAACAGGGATCGTAACTGTTGCTCTTAACGCAAGGTAGAATCAATTTGAACTGGAAACTAGATGTTTTGTATTTTTCAGAGCTGTTTGGATTTCCAGACGAAATTATTTCTTTGTCTCAAAACTGCGACTCAGCTTTTCGGATAGTTTCATCGATCAGGACCAGAAAGAATGAAGAATTTTCGTATAAAAAAGAGATAAATTGCGTTACTCATTTCGTTGAAAAAGCTCAAATATTTCCCTATCTTCAAAATTACATTATTGATGCATTCCGAAAGGAGTTGACTATGTTAATTCCTTTTCATACTCATATGCAATTAGGGGTGCGCATGAAACTATTAATTTCACACTATTATTACACTCATAAATTCAGTACGAAGTGCCAAGAATAGCAAACTAGTTGAATGCTCTTAATATTTCCCAAAACGTTAAACGACCTGTTTAAAGGGAAGTAATTGAACCAAAAATATGGAAAGCAGGTTTTGCCCAAAAATGGAATTCCCAATTTTTTAATCGAACAGTCAGCTAGTGAAAAAAAGATTTTTGTCTTATTTTTGTGACATATTCATACGTTGGTACAATTTCCAATCGTTGAAAAATTTGTATTTTGTAAGGTTTTCCCGTCAACCTTGTTGGGTTGACTTTAATATTTTTTGCATATTTTACAAAGTAGAGTTGTACAATGTTCAACTCGTTTAAGACGCTCTTCACTATTTGTTTGTTAGAAGTTTATTTTTTCCTGTTTTTTTGGTGTTCAAAATTGAAAAACCTTGTTTTTCATAAGGAAGTCACAAGTTTTATACTTAACTGACTATTTAATGGTTCAATTATAGTTTTGTTACTGTCATTTTTGATATGATTCAACAGCATCCATAACATTTAGTTGCACAAAAAAATCAGTTAACATTGTTGAAAATTCATCTTAAAGTTCTCTATAAACAATAAAAATACATAAATGAATAAAAAAATAAACTTGGAGCAGATAAAGCTGCTCAACGGAAGAAGACGAAGACAATCTCGATACGGCTAAAATTAAAATAAAAAAGGAGGAAAAGGGAGAAAAAGTTCTTTGGTAGCATGAGATAGAACGAAGTGAACCAAATAACATGGAAAAATATTAAGGTAACACTTGGTTTTTATTGCAATTTTCTTCTGTTGTATTCCAGCGGGTTTAGTTTTTTTACTTGGAAGCATCCATGCAAAAAATTCTGCAGTCTGTCGTTGTGATTTTCCTCATAATAGTTAAAAAAAAATATTCAAGTTGAGACAGAAAAGTGTTGAGTAAAATTTTGAAAATATGGGCAAACGATTCATCATGTACTCTATAATCAAGATAAAAAGAAATTTTAGTAACGAACAATTAAATCAACATTTCCCACTTTATTCTATAACAATTACGAAACAAACGATTTGTACGGTGAAGCCTACAATGTGACATTTTCTTACTATTCATCCTTAGTAAAATGCGACAGAAGAATATTTCACCCAAAAGCAGCCAAAGAATCCACAAACAACATGGTACCATGTGGTTTTAATATGATTTTTTACACCGAGTGCAAGAAAGCATAGAAAAAAATATATAATAAAACACATGCGAAAGGAAGCTACGGCGCTAGAACATAGGTTTTTCTTCCGAGATGGTTTAAGCGGAACGCAAACCTTGTATTTTTAACCACAACAATAATAGAACTTCTAATAATTCAACCAAATCTATCAATCTACTTTTAAAATTAAAATTCATGAATACTTTGTTAGCTTGTGTTCAGAACCGCATCTCAATTGCTTTGATGAAACAATATCAGCCGTAATCTTGAGTCGTCTGATAAGAATGTCTCTGTAAATAGAATCTAACCTACTCGAACGTCACTATGAAAAAGCATTTCTTAAATACGTTAAAATAAAAACATATTTTTATTTATAACCCCCAACTGTGGATGTATGGCACTGGAATACGCACGATGCTAAAGATAACCGCTAAAATATCGGAAACTCAGCGGACGCGGTCTCTTCTATTATTCAATACACTTCTTGAACGCCTACTGTTTTACACATTTAGCTGCTTGTATATACTTAAGGAATAGAGAACACAGACATTTCGTGAGTTTTCATAAGCAGTAAATGTGTAAAAAAATCAAGAGTGGTTTGAGCAATAAAATATCGCAAACATGGAAAAATAAAGATCCTTCAAAGAATTTTGCATCTTTTTTTGTTTTGTCTGTCGAGGGTTGTATTGGATAAGAAAGACTCAATGAGGATTATTCCCGATTATTCAGACTCGACGCGCATAAAATTCTAAATGTCTGAGTTTGTCGTCTTTTATTTTTGGAGCGATTTTTGATTTTTTCAAAACGTTATTGTGTTTGCTGCTTTTACTTCGTGTTTGCTGCATTGCATATTTATGTCCCATAATATGTTCACTCAAACTTCTATTGTTAAATATAGCCGTATTGATGTTAAAGCATTGTAGCTATATGAATTTTAAACTGCTTCACAGTTTGTTTGGAAGGTTCTTTAACTGGATCTATTTGATCTATTGATTGCTAATAAGTTGATAAGTTGATTAATCGCTAATAAGTTTCTAAATAAATCTCTTTGAATACTTACACAATAAAGTTAAATTTTTTTCACTCCTAAACTTATATTTTAAAGACCTGAATTCAAGAATTCTAGTCACTTAAATTCTTGAATCAAAATCCACGGTAGTTTTTTGCCACTGTGTTTTCTTGAAAACTCTTTGTTCAACTTTTATCTCTATGCGATTGCGTTTATCAAACAAATTAAAGCTATTTACATAATAAGACATGTAGAAACAAGAACTGGAGAATTGCAAGCAAGTTAGAATAGGGCTATTTCCCTTTACGACACGTTTTATCTCAGCTCAGCTAAGTTAGGTAGAGTCATCAGAATGATTGGATTTTTTTTTCGTTGGACACCAGCTAGCAAAAAACAAAATTGGAAAAGTATCGGACCCCTCGGCTTTGTCAGACCAGTCAAGTTTAGTAAAGTCATCAGCTCGATTGGAGCTGAGGTTTGGCTAATAGATCCTATAAATAAATGTTTTCCTGGAATTCCCGGGTTCCTGAAAAAGTTGGAAAATTGAAATTCGACAGGCTTAGTTCAGGAGTTTTTAAAAATTGATTAACGGCTTAATCTCACACAGATAAACAAACCCCAGGACAGCAAGTGCCCAAAATAGGGTAATTTTCTCACGAAAAAAGCGCTGTAAATGGGAATCAATGCTTTCTTTGTATTTAGTTCAAATTTTTAATAGCAGTCATAGCAGTTATTATATGTAGAATAATCTAAAAATAGTCAAACTTAAAGTTTGTAGAGATTATGGATTTTTAGCAGCAGTGGTGAGATTATGTTAAATACGTTAAGTTAAAAAAAATAACATTAGCGAGCCTTTGCCTTTTCAACCCCTACGAGATATTCTTTGCAAACTGTTTACATTGCGTTTAAGAATTTAACACGTTTCATTTTGCACAACCAACACTAGGACCTACGAGAGATTTAAAATTCCATTAAAAATTATTCTTTCAAATTTACATTTAGACAGAATAAGTGAGGTTTAAATGCGATGGTACATCTCGTTTGTTCATCTCGTTACCGTATTACATGACTTTGATCAGTCGATTTTTAATACAGGGTGGATACGAAAAATGTGTACCGGCTGTTTGACAATTCATATCTCTCGATTCACTTTATAAATTGAACTACTGTTTGCACGACTTTTGTTTATTAACTAACTGACTATTAAATGGGAAAAACTGATATTCGAAATTCTGCTTGTGTGGGTGGGAGGTGAAAATGTAAAAATGTCCGCCGTAAAAAAGGTGATTTTTCAATTTGAACAGCCATAACTTTGGTTCCTGTCGTGCGATTACATTCAAATTTTTACCAGAAAATAGCCTGAAGTGTAATACAATGTTCTTTCAAAAAAATAAAAATGTAAGTCGTACTTTGATAATTTAAAAAAAAATCGGCTAATTCCTCGATTGGAAAAGTGCAGTTTGAAAAAAAATTATATGACGCACTCAAAGCGTTACTGTTAGTTGTTTCTTCCGAAATTTTAGGACATTTCGATCAAATTAAAAAGAGGTTTTAAAATTACAGAAACAAAATTTATCCCCATGGGATAAAACAAGAGTTGTAAAATACCTTGATGGAATTGACATCGTTTTCGAAAGAAATGGTGCTTAGGAAGTCTCATTTCTTCATTATTAATTTGTCTTTTAAAAAGAAAGGATGAAAAACATTGTTGCCTTCACTACAAGCCCACTGAAGTCGAAAATCTAAAAAATGTTTTCAAGATAGAAAACAGGAACATACAATAATATTTAAATTATTCACTTCCCTACCAGATGGTTATGTTGAAGAATATGAAATATTAATTCATTTTCGATGCGATTCAAAATTTCGAATAATTTATTTGACAACTTATATAATAAACTTCTTAACAATGCATTATGCTTTGAAATAGCAAAGTTTAATATGGTTTAAGATTTGAAATCGTCCAATTCATGCATTTAAAGTTTTTTGAATAGTGTATAATAAACGCATTGGAACATTCGACTATTGTCTTAACATTGTTGTTTATTTCCAGATCAGATCGTTGACTGGCAGTGGTAACTTTAGGATACAGAAAAGTTCAAATCATCTGAAAAGAAAAGCACAATAAACGTTGGAATCTTCATAAACCAAAGGATAAAACTTCCAGAGCGAAAGAATTCTTCCAATAAAAAATCCATCTCAAGAGGACACAAAATAGTTCACCTACAAGCATTAAATAATGGAGACGCTATTTTATCAAAATTTTAAAACGTTCTCCGAGTGAAAAGTTTCTTTGCTTCATTTTATTTTTCTGTTCGTCTTTCGGAAATCTTACACCCTCTCTTTCGGGTGAAAGAAATCTTCTCTAAGAAAACTTCTACTGCGTTTTCACCGACACATCGAAACAAGTCTCGTCCACAGCAGAGCGGCACCGAGTAAGTGCAAGGTTATTTGTATGTGAATTTTCATAAACTTTTATTGTTTCTACTACTCCATCACATGACGACCTTTCAACGTATTCAGAATCATCGCCTTGTGTAAAATTTGAAAAAGAAAAATGCAAGAAAATAGGATAACACCAGTAACCACATCTCCCACCGGGAATGAGAAGGGAAGTGATATAACAAACACATCGACATCAAATGCAAATGATATCGATCAAGCACAGTTCGAGGCAGACAAACGTGCCGTATACAAGTGAGTAGATTAGATGTGTTTTGACGAAAATGTTGGCAATGATTCGAATTCGGCAAAAATTGTGTGGACGTAGGAAACCCTTATTTTTCTCCGTGCAGACTCTTCTGTTCTTTATTCTAAAATTCTATCACAGTAAGTGGACGATAAAACTAATAAAAATAAATAGAAAAATGGTCCCAACTCGGGCTCGCACTCTGAACTAAAACTTCATTTGAAGAAAAAAGAACAGAAATCTTCTATGTTGTTTGGCTGCCTGATGTAAATACTGTAGAAAAAAAAATCTTGCAAAGATTGACAACAACTACAAGTTACGAAAAATATAAGATTTGGATTTTTCTCAAACTAGATTCGCATGACCTAAAAAAAATTAAATGAACAAAGTAATTATGTGTATCCACTCAAACATACTTTTAATATGATTTAAAAAGTATTCCCAAATTGTTTTAATTAAGTTCGTTTGGGAAACAAAATATTAAAATCTCGAAAGATCAGAAAAAGCGATCGCTGCAGGCTGATTTTTGGTGTAGTTATATGGCTCAGGCTGATTAAGAAAACATAAAAAAATTGAAATATTCTTGGTGGAGCATAAAATCAACAAAACAAAAATCCGGATAGATTTTCAACCCAAATTTATTTTTGTGGAAGCCACTTATGCGAATTCAGCGATTAAACTCATTTCATTCGGACAATCTGTAATAATTTTTTTGAGATTTTCGTACCCTTTAAGTTTATATTAGTGAAAATGATGAAAAAAATTCTCAGACAAATGCTTTTTAAATTCATTAATTATTAAATTTACTTTTGCAGGCATCCGCTGTTTTCACTGTTGGCACTTTTATTAGAGAAGTGCGAGCAAGCTACACAAGGATACATTTCATCTAGCTCATCCAGTTCATCTTCTGCTTCGAGCCCCAATGGATCGGCAAATAACAATGAAAACGACAGCTTTTCCAGAGATATTCAAGTGAGCCTAATCTGTTGTTTTCAAACTGTTGATTTTACCGAACATTTCTTAATGATAAAACTGATTTCCTTCCTTTTTTCAGGCATTTGTTCAGTTAATAGAGAAAGAAAAGCGACCACTTTTAACAAATAATTCTGAACTGGATGGCTTAATGATAAAAGCTCTTCAAGTTCTACGTATTCACTTACTTGAACTTGAAAAGGTTCAAGAGCTATGTAGAGACTTCTGTACAAGATACATTGCATGCTTGAGAGGCAAAATGCAATCTGAAAACCTACTTAGATCTGATTACACGATGGAACATGTGAGCAATAGTAACTTGTCAAACTCAAATAGCCCAGT
Organism: Belgica antarctica; assembly: GCA_000775305.1. NCBI lineage: Eukaryota > Metazoa > Arthropoda > Insecta > Diptera > Chironomidae > Belgica > Belgica antarctica. The sequence continues at coordinate 46,451 of JPYR01000144.1, forward strand.
TAACAGTCCCGCTGATCAGGTAAGTGATTTTACAAACCATTTGAATTAATGAAACTTCACACAATATCTTCAGGACACGTTATCAAATCAGCCAACTTTTTTCGGAAATAGCAACGATTTTTTAGCGAATTCAGATGACTACTCGAACAACAACAGCAGTAGTCATACTTTTCTGAACTCTCGAAATACACTGGCCTCTCAAATAAACTCTTCAAACGCGGTAGATGAACCGATCGTACTTGCAAGCTCAGAAACAAATTTACCACACATTCAAATTGGGTGCAGCTCAACACTTCCAGCAATCCATTCTCAACAGATATTAGGCTCAACTCCACTTAGTCAGATTGGGTGTCCGCCACTGAATCTTGAGCAATATTCTGCTCAATTGTCACCATCCTGTGGAGATTCTGAAGAAGAAATTGATTCGGAACTAGAATCGAACGTTGATGACATTGGATCTAACTATTCGCACTCCGGATCAAAACGTCAAAAGCGCGGTATTTTACCAAAACATGCAACAAGGTAGTTGTTCAAATTTAATCACAAAAGCTTTCCGGTGATTTGGAAAATCGTTGACAATTATCTGACATAAATATCTTTTCCAACCAGTGTCATGAGAGCTTGGCTTTTTCAGCATTTAGTGGTGAGAAAAAATAAGGTTTAAAGATTAAACGCATTTGATTTGTGATTCCTGCTTCCAATAGCACCCTTATCCAACAGAAGATGAGAAACGAGCAATTGCAGCTCAAACCAACCTCACACTACTGCAAGTCAACAACTGGTTTATCAACGCACGAAGAAGAATTTTAACTCCCATGTTAGAACATGCATCAGATAGTTCATGTAAGCTAATTGCTTTACAAAATAAATATTTTTTTACGATCGCTTTAAATTTCTGAATTTAGCTAACAAAAAATCACCAGAACAGCAACAATCCGATCAGATAACGATTGCGAAACGTTTTTGGAGCGAACAGTTGGCCAGCACCCAAAACCAATCGCCAATCGAATCTAACATTGAAAATATGAGCGCAAACATCAATCGAATGGATTCTGAACGATTGCTGGCAATAGTGACGCAACACAAATTGCACCAGCAATTCTACAGTTCCGATGAGAGCAACGATGAAGGCTTGCTGGTAAATCAACAGCACTAAAGCAAAGACTTCGTTCACCAAAAGAAAACAAAAACCTGTATACTAATTAAACTAATGTTACTTTGTGTAATTTTACGCTTCCATTCAGATAAAAATAAGTTGCATAAAATTAAACTTTTGGACAACTTTCAGTATAAAAATTTCTGGTCTGACTTTTTTCGTATACGATTCAGCATATATTGTAATTAAATTTGATAAACTGAGCCATAACTGGTGGTAAAACAAATATACGTAAAACATGTGAAAAATTAGAAGTTAAGGAAGACAACTGCAAGACTTTTCTGAAAAATTTCTGGTCTCACCTCATTTACAGATACTGAACATACAAATTATTATGAAGTTTAAAATTTAAAAGAATTCTCGAACCCTCCACCCATTTTTGTAAAAGTAATAAACCAGAAAAATGACTAATTCTCTTCATTGTGCCATAATTAAATGAATTTTGAACGCTTTAAAACAATAGTTGTTGTTTGTCTCGTCCGATCGACATCATTAATATTATCATTTGTTGATGATTTTAAGTAAACATTACGGAAACTCTTAAAAGAGAACTCCAATACTAAACAAAGAAACTGATATACGTAATCTTGTGAAAATCTGTCCCGAAGAGTCTCTGTAATATTAAGGTAATAAACAATATACATTTTTGAAGTAATTTTTAAAAATAAGAAAATTATTTAAATTTCAATTTTTAAGATTTCAAAGTATCGATGAAATACGCTTCAACAAATAGGAAAGATAACTTTTTCCTGAAAAGTTATCCTTAAGAAACAGTATACGCAAAACACAGAAATCCATTACCTCAAATAGCTATTCCATATACTTTTCAATTGCGGGCATTTGATTGGCTTAATTTCTCCAATAATGTTTTTGAGAGCTTAAGATATCCGACATTTTAGGTTCAAGTACATTTAAATTTTTTATTGCAAAAAAAGAAGTCAAGAATTGTTTGCTCATTCGCTCGCAAATGTTTTTAATTGTATCCAAAATATTTATTTTATCAATATCAAATGCTGTGATACAAATAAGTATTTTTTCAAATGTGTATTTAAAAGCATGCTTTGGCTTAAGCAATCGATTTGAGTTTGCATTCTGGCTTGATAAAAAAAATAACTAAAACTAATTCGGACAAGAAAATTGTATACTATAATGAGTTAAAAGTTCTTGAATAAATGCTGAATTTGTAAAACTCAAACTTTGTTGTTTCCAGATTTCAATTGAACTTAAGTAAGTTTCCGAACTTTCTTCCCAAATCCCGTAACCGTAAACAAGCACTTAAATTCCATTCCACCGGAAAAATGTGCTAACGTTATTAACACGAATTAGATTCAGATGTGTTTTTTTTAGTTTTTTTGTGATTGTCCGAGCTCATCATGTTTTGTTCTTGTGCAGAGTTCTTCAAGTAGTTTTAGACAATTTAGAATAGCTTATTACTCATCATTCCAAGTTTAACACTCTATTGTTGGGATCTATAATCATAATTTTCCCAGGTAAAAGTGAAAACCAATTGTTTTTCAGTAGAAGTCATATTTCGCAGCTTTGTAGAAGCGATCCATTCAAAGTGATGAGTTGATGTTCTTGAGATAGAACTAATTGGTTTCATATCAATGAATTGAAATTAACTGATCAGTAGCTGTGATTTGATTTTAGTAATGCGTTTTTTTTATCGGAAATAAATTTGTTCTTAAAGCGATCGCTACTCATGTGATACAGTTTTGATATTGGTTCTCGTTAACATGCCATCTTTTATTGCTTCCGTATTCTGGAATGGCTTTCTTCATTGGAAAAGCTACTAGATCGTTTTGTAAAATGGACTTTTTATCAAGAGACTCTGGTATGTGTGCAAACTAACGTTCAAGTTGAAATTAACTAGCAGACTCATAAGAAACACAAATTTATAATTTTTTCACGTGATTAAATTGGATCCAGCTAACGTACATTGAAATATTAGAATGTAAAGAAGTTCTAAGTTTTGCAGCGAAGATTCTGTATCAGATGTAGCAAAGATCCGGGAGTGAAATCAAAACAATCGACATCGTAAACACAAGCTCTCTCTCTTTCTGCTCGTTTGGACATTAATTTCTCACACTTTCAATAATTTTTCCTTCGCTGTTTGAGTGCTGATAATAATTTTTCCTTCAAATTTAATTTGGTTTTGTGACTTTCAGTTGTAAATCCAACAGTATTGAAACCTACTCTAAGGTGGTTCGCTTAATTTCTCTGTTGTTGTAATCAATCTTTAAGATGTCAAAGATTTAAAGAAAACTAGATTTTTAAACCCAAATCAAATTGTTTTTTGTTCGTGCGTAGCAAACAAAATCATTTGTAGAATAATTGACTTATTGGAGCCGCTTTAAAATTCAAATTGAAGAACTTTAATCTAGACACACACTCATATCAGAAATCTCAATATGGCTCTTTAAAGCTTACTATTTATGCATTTCCCAATATGGAACCTCTCTTTCGTATGCACACTGTACTATACTGAAGCTCATGATTTTCTTAACTCAAAGCTTGTTTTGATCTAGATTTGCTGACAATTGTGCTATTTACTGTCGTGTTAGAACTTGAATGTCATTTAGTATTATTATTTTAAAACTTGATAAACTTTCAGCTATGTATGTCTAGTTTGATCTACTGCTTCAACAATGTTTAAACAAAAGCTGTACGAATCTCCCTCAACCAAAATTTACAACCTTGATGAAAATTTTAATTGAAACATCTGGTGTAATCTTAATATTATTCTATAATTTCCTCAAAGTTATAAATTGAAGCTGTCTATTTCAAATTTTAATACTTTTCATAAAATCATTGCAGCCAGAGTACGAGGTTGGGTGAGCGGACTTTTTATTGAGATGCGCAAGAAATCCCCAGCAGTCCAAAAATGGGTCAACTCTATTGCTGAAGAAGACTGTGAACATTCCACGACTAATGAGCCAGCTCAAAACCAGCCCAATTGTGATAAAATCGACCTTAGCACTGACGAACCATCAACGAGTCAAACGAGTGGAAATATCAAAGTGAAGTTCAACGAGATTTGCGCCGAAAAAAGTGAACTTAAGAATCTCATTACAAAACCAACGTGCAAAATAAAGCGAGAGTCTGTAGAGCATCATTTTATGGAGCACAACATAGACGAGACGAAAAGTGAAAATTCGCCAGTTTTGCACGAATTTGATCGACATTCCCGATTTGGTACATTTTCGAGGAGCTCGAGTGAGAGTCCGAGCACTGTTATAACACGCAGCCGACATCGTCTGAACGACATCGGAAGGAGTTTTAGCCTTGCAAACGATAACGAATTGCCTAACATAAAGCTATCATCGGAAAACATAGAATACGATGCTGATGACACAAACGTTGACAGTGTTTTAAGCAGTTTTACAAATGTTAGCAACAGCCAACTGACTCCCACTAGCACGATCTTTCTTCGAAGTCGATCTTTAAGAGAACACACTGTATCTGAAGGCCATTCAAGCCCACAAACCCAGATGAAAAATCCGTTATTGCGAGACTCGTCTTTCCAGGTTTGATAAAAAAAAAGGAAAATCAACTCAATTTTTTAGTATACTTGTATTTCAGTCTGACTCAAGCTGCTCAAGCAAATCAGTAGAGTCTTTACTTGAAGCAAGAAAACCAGATGCAGAAGCGATTTTGCTGGGTTTGGGTTTTGGTCCACCCGTTTCAGATTTTTCAAAAATTCCAAAAAGGTAATTTGCATACTTTTAGCACCGTCTCAGGTTTTCAATGTAAAATTTCCATTTTTATGAAGATTCCTTAAACCGTCACAAGTCAAAGGTGTTGACACGTTTGCATTCCTGCGTAATCAGCATTTGTCGAATAACATTGTTGAAAATTCTGTCCTTGGATACCGAGGTTTAATGGGTAAGTGGCATATTAATTCAAATTAGTGAAATATTTGAAAATTAAATGACCTTGACAACTGTAAAAGACGGCGACAAGCTGGAAATTTTGAGGCGTTTTCATCCCCATAAGCTGTCTTCTTCGAGATCAGCAACTTCCATAAGACCCACGAACGTTCACAAAAAATACTCAACTCCGTAAGGTCCTTGATGTTGTTCTTAATTGAGTTTACTAGATCAAACTTTTTATTTATTTCAATTGCTCGCACGAATTGCTATTTGTTTGTTTACTTGTCGTTTTGAATTTATTTTTTTTATGAAAATCTACTAAAGTTTTGGAACCTAATGCATATTTTCTTGACAATTTTAGGTAATTCACCGAAGCCTAGCCAAGTAGTAAAAGCTATCATTGGAAGGTTTTCTGCCAACGAGTTTCAGAGAATGGAGAGTATCGATTACAACAGTCCGCGGTTAAATTTCCGAGGCGTCGCTCAATGTGCACTTCTAGCTCAAAGGCAGTTTATGAAGTAAGCGATTGTTGTCAATCATTTAGAAAGTTACAACCTGTGATGATGCAAATCTGGAATGTTTGCTATCAATAATTTTAGAGCTTCTAACTGACAAAACTAATTAATTACCTTTATAAAAAAAAACCTATACAACTATTTGTGATAAATTTCCACTGATAAAGAACTTTCAAAGGAAACACTTGAAATGTTGTAGAAAACTATCAACATTTTCAAAACAAAAAATTGTTAGCTGAAATGGAAGCAGATAAATCTTACATTATTTATCATTGTGAAAAGAATTGAATATTTATTAAAGAATTCCAAGAAATTTTTATTTTCCTCCAATCAAAAATGTTTCAATATTGTCGATAGATGTCTTTCTTTTAATAACCCTGAATGCGATATGCGACCTCCCAGTTTTGCTCGACATCATGCTTCGTGACCACACAACCTTCGTGGTTAATGTTAGCTTGTGAATAGCGAGGATAGCCGCGACAATCACGATAGAAAAGTACTTCCATAGCCTTCTTGATAAGCTCCTGAGCGTTTGCTTCGTTTAGGGGCCCTTTTTCTGAATACTCGCGGAGAATTGGCAAGGCCAAGTGAGTGCCAAAGCCTGTTGAAATCACGTTGTTAGTGTAAGCACGTCCTCGGAAGTTGATGTGGCCAAGGAAAGGTTCATCATACTGCATTCCACCGACAACCATGTCAACCCACAAGGGATTGAATTTAGATCTGCGGTTGTACAAAACTCGTGAAAGCCAGGTGTACAGGTCCTTTGGCTTCAGAGCGATCTTGTCGTCAGTTGAAAAATCGGCAAGAATTGTCTCATCGATGAGCTGCTTCAGGAACTGGAAATCTGCATAGTCACCGGTGATCGCAATAATAATGTTTTCGTTGATTTGGAAAACTCTATCGATGTTGTGGTAACGAGCCAAGTTTCCGTAAGAAACGAGCATGTCACCGGCGATGATCACTCCTTTGTCGTACTTGACCGCGACAATCGACGTTCCAGTAGTGACAGGTCCCCTAAAAAGCGTATAAAATTTTTATTGTATGATTTCGAATGACTAGACAATATTTAGGTTAAAGGAACATAACTTCAAATCCACATATCTCTGACTTTTCAGACGTAGAATGTAACCCGCGTTGTTTATTGTGCAACCCTAAGCCTAAATTGTAAAATAGCAACCATGTTAAACTTACATTGAGTGTTGAGTTCCAAATTCTTTCATCGGAGCTTTTGCCGATTTTCCAGGGAAATTATAGAATTTTCCTGCGGACGGTCCATCTCGCCAGAATGCGCCGAAGTTTACAGCTTGATCTGCCATTATATTACTATTCAATCGATCGGAACTCAGAAGTTTCAGACTTTAGATTTGTTTTGCTTGAATATTTGTTGTACAGTGGTACCAAAAATTTGTGCATACACTCAATTAATCGCTTACTTCAATCCCCTTTCATTCAAAGCGGCAGTTTTAGAGAATTTTTTTCAACCATGCTAATAGTTAATCGTGCTTCATTTTGTAACCATCAATTTGATAGGAAAAAAAATACCAACACTTTAAAACCAACATAAAATATATCTGAAACGTAAAAATTGTGCAAAAACCTATTTTTCGGGAATAATATAAAACCG
>JPYR01000144.1:72454-94495 GCA_000775305.1 Belgica antarctica
CAGGGACTATATATGATCCCTGCAGCCAACCATACTCTCAGTCTGATGATGATGGATGACTCAGTGGTTCATTTTTGAACAGTCGCTTCTCGTTGACTATGAACTGGCAATAGGCTTGGCCACGATTGCTGATCCCAATTCTCCTTCAACGGAATTTGAATGATGAATCGACCATCGGAAGCGCGTTGATGGGTCTGTTCGAAGACTTCTTCGCAGTGCCGCTCCTTCGTCCTTGAGAAATCCTTTCTCGTTCTTATTCCATTTAGAAAAAACTTTGCAGTGTTTCGTTCAAGTCGTTCAGTTTGGAGAAGTTGCACAATCTGACGGGTGACGGTGTTTCGTTCAGGGAACCTGCTATCATCCACCCGAAAACCGTCTCAACTAGTCTTATGCCTGAAATTAACTTGACGATGACTCTCGTTATCAGCAAATCGATTCTGCCGGGAATGCTGAACATTGGGTCGGCAAGTTCGTACTTGTCGGGAATTCCAAATGCTGCCTTGCTGGTGAACGATCCTGGCACGGATCCAGCTACCTTCTTTGATATCAAGCACTCCAAGTTAATCTTGTTCTTCCAAGAATCGCTATACTTAATAGATACCGCAAGTGGATTAACTTGGATCTTGCAAAACACGGTTTTCGCATCGACACTGAAAATTTTAACGGCTGCACTTGTCGACAGTGTCGGTTTTTTACAATTTTACGTTTTCCGCTATGCCGGTGACAAGGAGATCACGAAAATTCAAAAATATTGATTTCCACCTAAAATATCCCCAGCCGATTTTCCTTGTGCCGAAACTTGGGGTTGACCACACGGGATTTTAAATTTTCGACACTCTTGACGGCCGTTACGGTTTCTTAGCCCAACTTGGTGAGTTTTTTCGACATGCGGCGTCTATTAAGTATAGCGGTTCTTAGTTCTTCCCATCTCTGCTCATCACCTGAAGCGGAGTCATTCGATCGATGATGGTGGACTGCCGACCGGATCCTACTGTCTCGACAAACGTTTTGTCTTGTGGTAGTTGAAGTGCGATTGCCGCGCTTTTGGTGATGTAATTTGATTCAGCACCGCCGTCTAATAATGCTCTGAGTTCATGCCAAAACCCGTGGAGATCCTGCACCATGACGATGGCCGTTGACAGGAATGTGCGTCGTGACGTTTGCAATGTGATGCAATTTGCATTAGATTGCGATTGATTCTGGACGTTTTGATCCGAGAAGCTTCGAAAGTTTGGCGGTTGCCCTTGATTCGTATTTGTCCCTACCTGTTGCTACGGGATTTTTTCCTGACTCTGATGATAATTACGACGTGGATCGGCTTGACCTTGATGAGAAGTGTAAGCGGATTGACTATAAGCGGCTTGGTGCAACAGCGAGTTATGCCGTTTGTGACAGGTTTTGCATGTCGATAAGCTCAAATATTGCTTGCTCCAGTTGTTTCCAAGACAGTTCTCGCACAACTTCTTCTCTTTTACGACGCTTTAGCGTTGAGACGTGTCGAGCCGCATGAATTGTGAGCAAGCGTGAATACGATGATCTCCCTCGCACAATAAACAGTTAGACCAGGCTGCAATCATTTTCTGCTTGAAATGCGGTGCCTTGGTAGAAATGTTCTCATTTCTATAGAACCATCTCCACTACTATAGAACTAGATTTACTTCTACAGAAATATAAATGTCACTAGAAATAGTTCTAGCAGTTTACTTCTATAGAACTAGATTTAGTTCTATAAAAATTAAAATCCTGCTAGAAATAGTTCTAGTGGTTAAGTTCTATAGAACTGAGCCGCTAGAATTACTCTAGCGGAGTATTTCCCCTTCTATAGTACTAAATCTAGTTCTTTAGAAGTGGAGATAACTTAACAACGGTAAATTTAATGTCAACAGTGTGCAACTGTGACGACGATGATTGAGTGCTAGAGAAATGAATCTATAATTACAAGAGTCGCTGAGTGGCTTGAGGTTGTAGCCCTGATGTTTCTTTGAGCCAAGTTGTTTGAGTGAAAACGTTTAAAAATCGTCTGTACAGTGTGGAGGTTTAAAAAACTGATGCACTCGAACTAGCTGTGGTTCCGAAATCAGTTGTTCAAAACCTGTATTTAAATTTCTGGCAGGCGTTAAAAGTTCATGAATAAATTTTCATATTACTTTTAGGAGTTTTTAAAATGTTTGAAAAAAGTTTAACTAACAGGTTGAATTATGAAAATATGAGTCTATTGATTCATTCTAGAACGAACCATTTAATTGTTTCGGTCCCTATCGGCACCCGTTTTTTATCCCACCCTGGAATTTTGAGTTTGCTATAAAAAGAACGAACTCGCTCTGGCGGACAAAACGTTAAACAATTTTCATCGACTATAGACAGAATTTTGTGAAAAAAGTGAATTTGTGTAAAATGTGACTTACGAGTGGCTCATACTACTCAAAGATGAAAGCTTAAAGACATTCGCTCAGACTAATTGATTGTAACGCAGGACGGTTACGTAGTTCACGCTAAATTTAAAATTGGTGCTGAGTGTAAACCTGTAAAGCCAAAAAACATCTACAGGTTGAAAAAAAAAATTAGTTTCAGTGAATAAAGTCTTAATCCGACCTTTCTCGGCAATTCATTTTTACAATTTGTCAACTACTTGCAAAAACTGGGCGACAATAGCTCAAAAGTCTAGCTTTCTTAAGAAAAATAGTGTTGGAATGTTCCAAATGGCCCCTGTTGTACCGTAAACTCCGAAACAAGAAAGAAAAGAAAAAGAATTTAATTAACTGTACATTTGAGTTGTTGCTTCAATTCGATTGGGTCTACAAAAAATAAAAAAGTTTACTCTTGATTTTTTGTGTTAGAAAAATCAATTAAATATAATTTGATAAAAGTATCCTTTAAACTCGATTTGTTAATTTCATCGCTGTTCTGAAGTAAGCGAAAAATAAAAATTGCACCAAAGATCGGATAGACTTGTTTTGCTTGTGTTTTTGTGATGTTTAAGTGAACTTTTTTATTTGTCCAGAAACATTTGCATTCTAATGCTGTACTTATTTTTGCCTGAAACCCTTTTGTACTTAAACGTTAATGACTTTTGAACAAGAGACAGAAACATATTAAAGCCTTGTTATGAAATAAGTTTAGTGTGTTACAGTTTTTAGTCATTTTGTTTTCTGTCAAGTCAAGCTTAAAAACAAAATTAACGCATGGCACCCATTAAATCGCAGTAAAAATAAGGATGGATCGATACATTTCTAAGGAAGGTCTCATTCAATCGTCGTCAGGTAATGGCAATAGTATGAATATGACATGAAATTAATCAACAGGTTGCAGCCAAAACAATGAAATCGTTACGGTTTACAATTTTGAGTACATTCTTGGATCTCACACTGCAGCTTCGAAGGCTTATGTTTTAAATTTGAATTTTACATATCACTACGTGCTTTTTGTGAAAGCGGGTGTGATATTTTTGCTGTAGATATTTTAAGAAGGATTGGGAATGTGACCCAACCCTTGAAAGTCAGTGTATCGAAGAAAGGATAAACAAAAGTGTATCAATTATTGTTTTTATTTTAACTTAGCATACGTTCATTGACATGGTTATGGACTCTTTGTTCATCAAAATCTGGTGTATTAAAAACTTAGGCTTATGAAAACGCGACTCTTTAAAGTTGGCTCTTTTTCATTAAGTATCAGATATTTTATTACAAATAGATTTAGTTTTTTGTTTTGTCCAAATTCACCTATAATTTTGATTAATTTCTGTTTCTCTATCTTTTGAGTGTGCACTGTCACGTAAACTGATACTAATCTTAATAATATTTTTACAGATGACGACAGCGATGCTGATCTCGTAACTGATTATACGACAAAATTAGTCACACCAACACTTAACATCAAGAATTATTTTGTTTCAACTGTCAATATAAATCAAAGAAAATCAATGTTAAGCAGTGATTTGGAATATGCTAATGGAACGAATGGATCAAACAGTAACTCCAGTGTAATGAAAAGTAACACAATTACTGTAACTACACCAACTGGCCACAGCAAAAATATCAGCAATTTTAAAATGTTGCCAATTATATCAGTGACACCGCATAGTCCTGGTGTCAAATACAATAACATCTTAGAAGACTCTCTAAGTCATCTACAGAGCATTCGTGAAACGGTTGTGCAAATGAAAAACTCTTCAGCTCAAAATTCAAGTTTTGGAAACGTCGGAGTAGTTAACCCAACGGTATTAAAGACTATCCTCAGCCTGACTTTTAAAACTAATTAAGATTATTATTCATTTTGCAGCTAGCGTCATCAAAAATATTTTATTCATGCCCTTCTCTACCAAACATCAGTGTGTCGAGCGCAATCTGGCTTGCCGCTCAAAATGCAATGACTTATACGCTGAATGACAATCGAAGAAAATCTTGGACTGCAATAGAGGATCTCACAGATTGCACAAAGAACTCTCACAAAAGGTAATAAATTTTGATAAGTAGAAAATTAACTTTAATACATTTTCATTGAAGCAGTGTGAGCTTGACCAGTTTGGACAGCGAGGAACAAGAATCTCTACGAGCTAACGAAAGACTGCACAATCGTACGAACAGAAACAGCACCGGTGGAATTTCAACCCATTCCTTGAACGAAGCTGAGTTAGCGGTACGTAGTTCTGTGGAAATAGAAAGACCATGAACTAAAATTTAAATATTTTAGCGTGATTTTGAAAAATTAAATGCCAAAAGAAACTTAGCGCCTACTATTTGTCGAATACCTCTTCAAAAATCGATTTCCACACCTTCAATCGCACCGGTTCAAAATACCAAAGAGGAAAATAATGTACCGTAAGTAAAGAAACTGTCATTCTGCCAAAAACAAAAACATTTAACTCATAAAAAATAATTATACATTTTCATTTCAAAATTAAACTGCCACTAGGCATCTTCACAAACCGATGCTGTTTTTAAACTTCATAAAGCAATTTTGTATCCGAAATTTATAACTCGTGCCTCTGTTACCGGGATAATAATTGGAAGTCTAATGGAACGCATAATTATGATGGAAAGCTGCACTTTTTTGATATTCTAGGCTTCGGAACCATGTAAAAACCTATTCCTAACGCAGATAAGGTTTTGAAGCCTGGATCTTCAAAATAGTGTATCGTTTATTTATTACTACACCGTTCCTTCAGACTGACACTGACCCTAGTGTTGAGGCTACAAAGTTGAAAAATTTATAGCTTAAAGCTTAACGCTATATATACATTAGTTTTTACATAGATGGTTCACGGGTTTAAATGTTTGGACAGACATGTGTTAATTTTTTATAAAATACATTATTTGTGCAGACAAAATTAATGACGCACATGATGCTTATTTATTGCTTGAGCACAATTTAATTGTAAAACAGTTTTGTATTTTATCAAGCTTTTTTGATCATAATGCATAATAGACATCAAAAAAATAATTTGTAAATATTTTTCTTCTTTCGTTTCAAATTATTATTTCATGCAAAACGTTTTTTTTGAAAAATAAAAAACAAAACGTTTCTTAAAGACGGCATCTATCAGATAGTGATCAAGATGATCGATCGTTATTATGTGTTAGAGACAAAATGTAAGTTCCAAAACGTCTTGACGATATCAAAAGTAGCAGTTAGAAACGTTATCTCTAACTAAAATGTTAGCTTATTTGGTTTGAAATATCATGGGAAACAATTTAAAATCAGCATTTCTGTCATGTTTTATTAAAGTGTAGAATGTATTTATTTTTGATAGGGGGTTACTTTAAGGGACTCTTATGTTCAATTGTAGAAACATTGTTTGAGCACTTAAACTATGGTCCGCTTTTTAACTTCCTTTGCTCTGCTTATTCGTGCATGAACAGTATTTTTAAAAAGATGCGTAACTGAACCAACTGATTCAATTTGGATTTTGAATTTCAGTGAAGTATTTCCTGAGAAAAGGCGAAAGCGAGGATCACTGTTCTCGCGAAAGAAAAAGGACAAAGTCAAAACAAAAGCGAACTGTGATGGTAGGTCGGGTAGTAGTTTATTAAAATCAATGGTCTAAATTATTTTCTCTGTTTATTCAAGTGTGTGGAGCAGCGATAGGACTTGCTTCTTACAAAGAACATTCTGTCGAATGTAAGATAAAACTAGCAAAAGTGAGTTAACATGTCTATTTTCTTATTGTCAATTGAAAAACTTTTTTCTTAGGCTCAGAGTACGAAATCATCAAGTGGAAAGAAAAGTTTAACAAATAGGTAAATTTATTTGAAACTACGCTCTTCATTTAAGTTTTCGTTATTTTACATTTAAAATTTGGAGTACTGAATAGATTTTTTTATAAGAAAAGTATGAAGAGGCGAATCTGAAATGGTTTCGCATGATAAGTCAAGTCAAAACGTATTTTTAGTTTGAAGAAAATATATTTAGCCACGCTTAATACTTCCCTATAATCGACTTCTACAAAAGCCAAGGTAAATAGAAGCATTTTCAAGATGTCAAATCTATTCTCTTCATTTTAAAATGATATAATAGATCTGTGTAGTCGTCACGAGGCTAACACTGAATTAAAATAACATTTATTCATTGATTTTGGATTTGAAAATATACAAGTCACAGAATTGAAAAAGTTTAAGTTGTGAAAAGAGCTGCGATCTGGATTTGCAAAAAGTCATGTTTTGGAGAAAAGAATATTATGTAGCTCATAAGCTCACAAGTATTGTTGCAGATTTTTTTATAAATAAATAAGTAAATAGTTTACTACGTAATTTTTCCTCATTCCACACTTCAAAATTTTTGAAAGAGACAAATTATAAAAGACATTGTTTTTCCTATGTTGATGAAGCGGCAAAAAAATGACCGGATGCTACTCTCCGTGGAGGATAGTTGCAAACAAATTAGGCGTGGTAACCACGCAGCACGCTAGGTAACAATGAGAAATTCGACCAAATTTTCAAAACTCTTTCTGTTTGATTCAAAACAACAAGATGATTTAAGTTGAACCTTTAGTTTACATTTTTTTGATGCGGCTAGTAATACTTTTCTTGAAAGCTCAAAGCTTTCATTTAAATGTAATTAACAAGCCAGTCATCACAATTTTCATCTATTTTTGACTGTTTTTCTCTCATAATGTTGAAAATCAGACAACTTTTTAGAAAAAAAAACCTTTTGCAAGAAATGTTTAATTTAAAGTTGATGCTTTCCGTAACTTAAACAACACTAAGTTAAAGCTCAATGAAATCTTTTCTTCACCTTTAGACTCTTTCTTCTTGTAGATTGTCTCATTTTAACTACTTAAATTTATTCAGCTTGATTTTAAGCGAGTTTGGAATTCTAACTTTCTTCGCTTCAACATGTTGAGTGTCTCTTTTCTCATCGAAATTGAACATACTATTTCTTATCAATAGAAAGAACGCACTATATGTAGAAGTTATTCTTCAATCATTCACTTTATCTATTGTAGAAGTTGATATTATCGTTGATCAGACATGTGGACTGGTGTCTCAGGAGTGTTTTTTTAAGCAGACTTACACCAGTTCTATATATTACATACACTTGTTGAAAATTCTTCACATTCTTACAAAGAATTTATAATTTCGTACATAACACTTTTCGATTTTGCTACGAAACATTTTAAATACTTTTGGGTTTTATTGCACAACATTGTCGTATATTCTTCATTAAGCCTATACTTTGCTTAGGCTGACAAGCTTCCCGCATTCAATTTCATTTCTTTTTATTTCTTTTCTCTGCTTGGGCAATAAACATTTTAGCCACATTTCAAACCACGAAAGTAGAGATTATTACGATGGCCACAATGATAATGTCAAGTGAGTATAAAAATATGCTTGAACAGAATATTTTTGAAAAAAAAAATTGTTATCTGTTGAATTTTCTAAACATTGAATCATTAACTTTTCTTTCTAGCTATCCCGACGACACACCACTTATCCGAGATGAATTCTTGAATGAAGCGCCGATTGGTCCTCATGATTTGGGTGCAGAGCCACTACTTGGTGTTGCCATTGAAGAATATGATTCGTGGAGTCCCAGTGTTCCGAAAGAAGTTGTTAAATCACTAAAAGATAAGCAGGTCAAACGGCAAGAGCACATTTATGAGTTCCTCATGACAGAAAAACATCACTGCCAAACGTTATTGGTAATGCAAAAGGTCTTCGTAGACAGTCTACAGCGTCATTTTAGTCACCTGAACTTGGAACGAATGTTTCCAAAATTGCAAGAGTTAACTGAACTCCATCTTGGGTACAAAAACATAAAAAAAATAAAATTAGCTACTAATTCTAATTTTCACAGGTTTCTCAAGAAATTACGGCTCAAACAAAAAGAAAACCACATTATAGATAGCATTGCTGATATTCTGGTTGAATTTTTCTCTGCAATGTCATCACAGAAGCTCAAAAATTCCTATGGTCAGCAAAAAATTAAACACTGCAATTTTTTCATTCTGTAACTGAATCGATTTTTTTAGGTGAATTTTGTTCAAACCATCGCTCAGCACTAAACACTTTCAAATGGTACATGACGGAAGATCAAACATTCGCAGAATGGTATAAGCATTGTCTGCAAAATCCACTGCTTAAGAAAAAAGGAATACCTGAATGCATATTGTTTGTCACTCAACGATTGACAAAGTATCCACTGCTAATTCAACCCCTGCTAAAAAGTTCGCTAGACGATAAAATTGAGCACGATAAGTTGTTGAAAGCAATGCACTTAGTGAAGGATATTTTAGTTGATGTCGATTCTCGTGTAGCCGAAAAAGGTAATAAAAAAATTATTTCAATGAGCAATACTTAAACTTGATAATATTTAAAGACAAAGAAGACCGCCAGCTTGAAATCTTCAAAAGAATTGATGCAAAATCACACGCCATTCTCAAGCTCATCGATGAAAAGTCTGATTCAAAGGAAACGAAGATCAAAGAAATGAAATTCAAAAAATCTGACATCATATCCTCGAATCGGAAATTGAAGTTAGTCTTCTTGAATGTAATCTTAAGCAAGTCAGCATTTTATTGTTAAAACTTATACTTATAGATTTGAAGGTGTCGCAACGTTAATGCAGGGAAGATCGAAAATGCTCGCGGTTCTTGTTGTTGTTTTGTCAGACTGTCTATTTTTTCTACAAGAAAATTCCAACAAGTATTCGTTCTTCAATCCCGAGAATAAAGTAAGATAAATTTTCACATGTATACATCATAGCTAATACAAAATTTCCAGGCTGGAGTTGTTACACTTCAAAAACTACTCATCCGTGCTAAAGCCAGTTCATCGGATTCCCGAGGAATTTATATAATTTCTTCCAATCCGGCTAATCCTGAAATGTATGAACTGAAAGTACAAAGCCCAAAAGACAAGAACGTTTGGATTCAAGCAATTCGTGCTGCTGTCGTTGATTGTCCATCTGATGATTCAAATACAGACGATAATATAACAGCTGATCAAAAACAAAGAAACATCGATGAAAAGCAAGCAACTATAAGAGAGCTTATAGGTAAAAAATTCTATGCAAATTATTTTTTTAGAAAAACTAGAGAACCTTTTAGTAAATTAAAAAATGGCCATTACCAGTAGCTCACACATTTGTATATAAACTAACTGGACCTCCATGTCATTTTCATCTATTCCCTTTTTTTCAAATTTGAACATATTAAATTACGAAAAATTAGCGATGGGATTGGGAAGCGAGCTTGAAGGTAAAACTATCGCTTGATTCTTGCTTTCCATACAACACTTAGTGTTTGAAACGTATTGAAAATAAAATTAATAATGTTCCATTGGAAATTCACATTTATAGGAAAAATGCGTCAAAAAGACTTTGAACAAGCCATCGTATTAGAAGAAAAGATTGCACTACACCTCGAGCTTCTTCTTAACAGACAACGATCATATGCTTCTGCTGAACAGCTAAGTCCCGGTGTCAACACATTTCTTTCAAGCTTTGGTACTTACCGTGATTTAGTGCTGGATGACTGCGACCCAGTCGAAATATGGAAAAGAACATTGATTGCTGTTCAAGATATTAGTCAATTGGCATCCTCCTTGTACACAGCAGCAACTGGATTGCCTTTGTCAAGATCTTTCAGCTCGGTAGGAGAGCGTCAGAGTGAGTTGTTCATCTCTCCTACGCTGCCAAAACGGGCTGAAACTTTTGGTGGATTTGACGAACGAAGAAGCAAAGCATCCTACATCTTACCGTCACGAGACGCCGTCTTGTCAACTCTTTCTCCGGGATACTTTTCAAACCGCGATCAAAATGAGAAACGAGAATCGAATGCCTCTGAGTTTGACTCAGTTTCGTGCTATGGATCATCAACGACAAATCTTGATGACGGTCATGCAGAAAATGTTACCAACGAAATGCTCAAGGACAACAACTATGCAGCCCTGCAAGTTTCTCACAACCTCCACACTTTACTTTGCATCATATCTCAACAAATGACCACAATTCAAAGTTTACAGAGTCAGTTGAACAATTATCGAGAAAATCCTAAAACTATGTACCGTCATAACGATCAACTTGAAGAGTTGAGAAACTTGCAAGATCGACTGCAAGAAGAAAAAACAAATTGGTTAAAAACTAAGGAGCAGCAAGAAAAAGAAATTGAAGAAGACCGTAAAACACAAAAAATTCTTCAGGATCAGATAAAAAAAGAACAACAGGACATTCAAGAGCAGCGAGAACAACTTTATAGAAAAATGGAAATCTTATCCAATCAGGGATTATTGATCTCTCCAAACGTGGCTATCCCAGTGAACCAGTTGAGCACAAGCTTGACTTCATCTGAAATCGATGGACAATCAAACATCGGTTCTTCTGAAGATCACCAAGATAATAATGCTTCCGAACGAAAAAAAGACCGATGGAAGCCGGCACCGGGTAAGAAAAATCTGTTTTTATAATTCCATTTCAATAAAATTGTCTTGTCAAAAACAGCAATCAAACCTTCAACAGTAAACATGGGGGCGAGCTCTCCAAAATTACCAGCGACAGTCAAACAGCAGCTCCCTTTAAAGTTGTCTTCGTTGAGCAGGTGAGTTCTTATGAACAGAAACGAACAAACAATATACCCACCGAGTGAACACAAGTCTAACATGAATTTCCCGTGTGTATTTTGCAGCACTAAAGCTCTGACTAATGTAAATGTAAACACTATCACCTCTCCATCAGGAGTTGCACAATTGTTTCCTTATAAACTTGCTGATAAAAGGGTAAGCTTATATGCAAGTCTTTCAAACACTTCTTAAGTTAAGCCATCAATAGACCCCAATGACTCCAAGTCATTCACGGACAGGCAGCTCACCAGCAGTAATTCAACAGCCAATTGTTGTTCAGCAACAAGGAAATCCGGCAATAAGGTAAGATATTCAAGATCAAAACTTTTAGTATAAATTCAGCTTTTTTAATCAAACTGAACATTATAGGACCAACACATATCCGAAAATTCCTGAAAGGTACCGTCTTAGAAGTACTGACGGAACTCAACCAACTTCACAAACCGTTGCTCAAAGTTCATCGACACCAAACAAAGCTCGCAGCGTTTCACTTCACGGACAAAATACACCATTGCTTTCAAAAGTATCACCAAATAGTCACTTGAACAACATCCACAACCACAGGAAAAACGAAAACAGTGACGGAAAAGAACAAAATAGGGAAGAAGAAGTTATCTATTTTTGATACCAGCCAACTGAGGTTGAAATATAAGGAAACTGTAATATGTCTCCCGTAATTAATGTTTATTGTGTACAATTAGTTCGTGTTTAGATGCAGATGTTCTGTTTGAGAGCTTCACTTTGAATGTCTGAAGATTTATATTAAAATTTACTTTCGGAAACTCTCTTAAAAATACGTTTACTGCTAGATGTTTTGCTCTTTATTTGAAGTCATCGTTTAAACTTAAATACATTTCAATACATTCTTGACAATACAAAATATATAAAAAAAAGTTTGAAAAACTAATATTTATAAAAAACATAGTCTTACACATTTACTTTTAAGTCAGAAGTAGCACAACTTCTTCGAAATTAAAAAATGTCGCAACACTTTTCCAGCAATTTAAACACAAATGTAAAAAGCAATTTGCTCAAAAATGTCTGCTGTCTTTATAAAATTGGAAGGAAATTTTGAAGCCATTCAAAATTAAATTAATAACGCTCGCATTTATCACATGGCATTGACGCGTTGACAGGCAATATGCGTAAGTTTTGTCTGATGGCGATCAAGACTTTTGTAGGAAACATTTTTTTGAAGTTTTTGTTAAAACTTCATACGTGTTTGGAGTCTAAACATTGAACGAAAATCGCTACGTTTTAAGTTTTTACCATCCCTTTGAAAAAGGACTTTGTCACTGTTCTTCATGGTCACCACTTCAAATTTCCACATGTTTTTCAAGGACATTTCAGGACATTTCTATGCATATTCCCCGACTCAAGTGTGGACATTAAAATTAGAATCTTCAAAATTAAAGAGCGAACCGTGCAGATAATTTGAAAATAGAAAGTTGGAGGAAATATTGGGGAAATATAGTAAGATAAGAAAGCAAATAATTATAAAATGGCCTAACAAAAAACGTAAGAGTTTGTAATTAAATAATGTTGACACTTCTAAAATCTTTTTTAACGGAATCTTATTTTCCCAAGCAAGGCTGTGTGTCATTGATATGTGGAAATTTAACAGCAACATTGTGTATTATCTAAGAACTAGCTAGGAACGTCAGTTCCAAAAACAAAATTGTTGATAATGTCTTTGACTATTAAATTTTATCTTTAAACTATGTTTCTTTGCAAATTTAAAAGTTGAAGCTGTAGTTTTATTGGAAACCACTTGAACGTGATCCTTATCCAGATAGTCTGCTGTAAACAACAAAGTGAAGTTTTGGTCTAGCACCATGCTTCGAATCGAAAAGATCAGTTTGATGCTACTCAATCAATGCAAACTTTAAAATGATCAGAAAAGAGTTTGGAACAGGTCAATAAACTACAAATAATAATTTAAATTACCAGCTGTTTATGAAAGTTACTTTTCTGATAAATTTTAGGTTCTTATTGTTCAGGCATCGACAATAACGGATCAACGTACGGTTCAGAGTAGATTGTAGCTGATGGGTCGGGCCGACCGTGCCCAAGCTTCAAAATAGAGAACAATTTTTCAGTAGCAACGTCACCCAAAAATTACCTTTCGTGACACGGAATTTTTCAACACTCAATTTGGTTAATGAGAGATCCCCTAATCTTATTATGGACATAGCTGTTGACGTCGAAGCTGGGAACTCAAAAGAAACGGCGTTCTGCTAAATCATAAGTATCTTGATTAGCATGTATACTTTTCATGACATTTGTCATGAAACGCTTCTCAACTTTGTATATTTCTTCGATACAAGTTCTTGAAAAATAATTTAATAGAAGTAAGAACAATGGATGCTATATTAATTATTTTTTTAAAATGTTTTATTTGATTTCATTGACAAGATTAATTACATCGCAACATTCGGTTTTAGTAGGACAAGAAACAACATTGAAGTGAACATGATTTGATTTTATCCTTTCTACGAACACTTTAACTCTAAGCTTACCTTCTTTAATTTTTAAACTATCTGGTTTTTTATTGTTTTAACAGCATTGAACTGCTTCATTGTAAACACTACTTAGTTTTTAATACATACATGATTTTTGTTAAAGGTTTATGGTAACGTATGAAAGCAATTATTTCTTGGGGATCTGATGTTAACATAGACAATTCTTGTTTTTTCTAATTGTAAAACGTCTTCACCTTGCTGTTGATCTTGTCATTACTGCTGTTTCAAGAGAAATTATTCATGTTTTTTTACCGCACCAAACGAATCTTTGTAGCAATAGATGTGAGTGATAAAAAACCTTTCATAGTATTAATTTAACTTTCAATTGAAAATATCGCAACATGCTTTTAGTTTCGGATGCCTTCTTCAAAGCCACATCTTGCACTTTGAGGGGTCTTATGGAAAATTCCGGAAACTGCAGAAAATATCCACTGCAAAAAAAATTACTACGCAAACATAAACTTCTTTAAAGTGTTATCCCCACACTTAACAAGCTTTTCCTAACTATTTTGAATATTTCATAATGTGTTTTCACGAGAAAAATTGAGAAAAAATTGGAAACAATTTGTGGAAGATCATCCTGAGGCAGTGGATATATTTTCCAAATTAGATGTTGATATATTTTGCAGTGGATATATCAAAAGTGTAGATATTTTCCGTGTGGATACTCTTCCGAAGACCCACTTCAAGATCCATTTTCTTTGTACCATTAAAGCTCCATGTCTTTAGTTTCGTCGTCACTAAAATGTCACAAAAACAAAAAGTCGTTTTAGAAAAAAAGGAAAAGTGGCGTAACAGCACATACCTGAAATCACTGAGCTCTGAATCGTCACTAAAAATGTTAAATATTCAAAAATTTAGAGGAAATTTACTTTGAATTTACTGTGAGCTACCTGTCCTCTTTTTTCTCTGTTTCACGGAGCGCTTCTTCGCTGGCAAATCGTCTAACGTAATCTAGAAACATAATATATATTTACTTTGAGAGTTGTCATTCTTATTTGCCTAACTACCTGAAACTTTCCTTTTGTAGTCCTCTGGTTTATGCAAGTATAGTGATGCTGCATCGCCATTGAGCGGATCAACTGGATTTGGATAAGTCAAAAGTTGTGGTAAAAAAGATTCGAAAATGTTAGAAAGATCGTAGAGTGCTGTCCAAGACTGATTGATAACGTCTAAGCAGACAGTGCCAGAAACTTCATCAATGTTTGGATGGTACACTTTGTTGATAAAACCAATCGATGGGCTCTTAAATGGATAGTCTTAAAGATAAAAAAAGTAAACATTTAGTGAAATATGTTGTGATCGAAAAAAAGTCTTTGTCATACGTTCTGGCAGATGGACTCGTCTGAAAATAAAGTTGTCAATTTTATCTAAATCTGTTTTTAAATGCACATCTCACATTTTCCAAATTCCCCCTTCGTATGGCGTTCCAGTAGGTCCGTAAAATTTAACACAAAACTCTGTAATTTTATAATCACTCATTTATTATATATACAACAATTCATTTCAAATTATGTTTACCGTTTAGTCCACCTAAAATAGTCACCTAAAATAAACATAATTTAAAAATGTGAATAAAAATATTTTTCAATGTCCTTACTTCGTGTTTTGACTCGATCAATTTGATAACGTCTGTGTCCATCCTTCGTTTTCCTTGTACCGGACTACTCATGATCACTTTTTTGATGCTTGTTCTGAAAAAAGTGTTGTTTTTAGAAATCTTGAAACAAACAGTGAACATAATCAACATGTTTGGATGTAGTTCTGGGATTTTTTGTTAGAACTAGGTATAAAACTGAACGCGTAACTAATCATTCAAATGGAAGATTAGATTTGTAATTTATGTCACATTTGAACTTGTTGCATTTGTTTAGAGCTTGCACTATGAGCTTATATCCAGTACATAGTCCATTTGATGTTTTCTTCCTATTGACATATATTCCGTACATATGTAAATTTTATATCTAGCAAACACAACCACAAGTATGCTCGAAGCATATTTTACCGGCCCAGCCAGAAGTCACTAAATGTTAATTTCAACAAGGTCTTTGATGAATTTTAAACCTAACTGAGGGAATCTTCGAAGCAATGTTGACAAATATAGATTACGAAAACAGAAAATTGTTCAACAATTGAACTATATTTTGTATGAGTTCAATCCGAACTCCAATAGAAACAACTTAAGAGTAGTTCACAATATTCTTTAAGCAAGCTAAGAATATTATTAATGCATTTGAAATCTTACGGATAGAAAAATGATGTAAATTGTCTTTTTGTTTCTTTGTTTTTTTTACACAAAGACAAAAAATGAATAGATTTTCGCCAAAAACTTTTCTCCTTGCTTTTTCTACTCACTATTCCAACCCCAAACTAAGTTTGTTAAGATTTGACGCTTAATCTGCTAATGTTCACTTGTATAAATGATTTTAAGTCGATGGAAGAAAGATCAATGGAAAATATTTTCACTAACACTATGAAAATATATCTCATATGGCCAACAGCGGATCACAAATATCACAGCTGACTCTTTTTTGGGAAGTTCAAAAATTTTGGCACTTCTTCATAGTATCCATGTATTTTTATAATTTCTTAAAAATGTTTTGAAAACGTGGTTGCCTTAGAAAACATGATTGTGACATCATTAGATTTTACCCTTTTTTGCTAAACAGCTAAAATGTGAACAAAATTTGGTAAATTCGCACCGAAAATATACGTATTTTCATTATTAAAAGTATCAACATAGAAATTGATCAAAGTTCTATAAAAAGTTCTGTAAAAAGTTACTGTAGACAAATATATTAAAGTATTTATGATGATTTTTGGAATCTTATAAACTTTAGTCAATGGATTTAGCAAACTTTTATGTCAAAACGAGATTCATGCTCTAAAATAGTTTTGTTATTTATTTGAAAAGATATGCAGGCAAACATACATGGATTTAGTTTCTAATAAGTAAAGTATTTCATTCATCAAAGTCCTGACTTTTGTTGACGTTTGAGAACTTCTTTAAGCCCTGGGGTGAGTCGGTGACTTTCACTTCACAAAACTTTTGACTTCACTTGAATTTTAGCTTAATCGACAAATGAAGATGATTAATTAATGACGGCGCTATAACTGAACTTTAAAATCGATTGGTTGCAGTTTTAAGATTATATGCTCCACACAGCGGTCGAAACACGTTTTAAAACATTTAATTATTATTAGTCAGGCTTGAACAAAAAACAAAATCTGACATCGCAACATGATTTGATAGTGGAATAAAACCATTACCTAAGTTAGAGTGAGGAAAACTTTCGGCTAATTCTCTTCCTAAGTGCGCTCTATCACAGCCTTGAGTCGCTCCATTTAAAAAAATATCTCACAAATGTTTATTTGTCTTGAGTAAATTCAAAATGATCACGTAGATCAGAATTTATGACTTCAGAAGTGAGATATCTAAGCTGCTCATATCTCATTTCGACAGTCGTGATAAGTTTCATTACGGCTTTGTACGAACGTGGACAAGTATTTATTTATTTTATTGCACAAGCAGACACCATCGTATTAAAAGCTTTAAAACCTCTGAACAATCGCAAACCTGTCTTAATGTTGTTCTTAAGGTGTGTGATTGTCTTTAGGCCTGATCCAATTTTTAACACCAGCAGCATATACACCAGCAATTTTCAAGATGATCGAAGGATACGGTGCTGTAACGCAAGCTCTTCTAGGAACATTGGTAAGTAATGTTGAAATAAGTCGCAGGATTATTCGTACAATATCATAGTGCCAATATTTTCATTTTTCCAGTTTACTTGGGCCTTAACTGCTGCTGGAGCTGGTCTTGTAGTGTTTCTTCGAGGAAATCATGTAGCTAATTCAATTGTTCTACCGAATATCTTAATTAATATTTCATTTTAGAGAAAAACTCTTGATGCGTCATTGGGATTTAGTGCTGGCGTAATGATTGCGGCTTCATTTTGGTCTCTATTGAACCCAGCTATCGAATTAGCTGAATCAAGCGGTTTTTATGGAAGCGACGGCCGTTATGCATTCTTGCCAGTGGCAATTGGATTCTTGGTAAAACTACTGCTTTACCTATAAAAGCCAGCCCATTTTTAAACAACCACACGATTGAGTAATTACATTTTTTTCTTTAAAAAAAGCTTAAAGACCTTGAGATTTCTCGGAAAAAAATGAAATCGCTATGATCTGTAATTCTTCAAGAAATGGCTGTCATAGTATTATTAAAACATAAATTATTTCCACCTTACTAATATTTATAAAAATTTGCAGCTAGGTGCAGTCTTTGTTTATGCAACAGACAAAGTCATCACATATTTGGGACTTAATTCAGCAGCAATGATGTATGATACATTTTAAGTAGAGAAAAAGAATAAGCAATAACTCTGATTTTTTAGGATCCAGTTAACACAATCTAGCAAAGACAAAGCTGAAATTGCAATCGACGAGTGTGCTTTAGAGCATGGCAAGCCAATGATTCAAGTCGGTGGGTTGAACGAACATTCTTTAGCAATTGGAATGGACAGCTTTGACGATTGTCTGAATAATCAACACTCTGGTCAGAAAACCACAAGAAAACGTAAGAAAACTAAAAAAGCTGAAGAAACATACGAGAGTGACGCTGAGGCTGAAATGCAAAACAAGCTCACACATTGGAAGCGGATAATTCTTCTGATAGCAGCTGTTACAATTCATGTAGGAACTTAAGTTTTGAGTTATTTTGTTTTTGTTCATAGCTTTTAATTGGTTTTAAGAACATACCGGAAGGTCTCGCCGTTGGAGTGTCGTTTGGCGCGATTGGAAGGTATATAAAGACTATATAAAGGTATTTAATGTAGAGTGGATAAACAACTAATAATTTTAGCACTTCGAAGGCAACATTTGAAGCTGGTGAGATAAAAAAAAATTATTTAAAAGATTTTTTTTTATTTATCGTTCAATTATTCAGCGCGAAATCTGGCTATCGGAATTGGTATTCAAAATTTCCCTGAAGGGCTTGCAGTGTAAGTTTGACCAGCTTGATCCAAATCTCTTTAAACTATTTTCTTCATCTTAGGTCACTTCCCCTTCACGCGTCGGGATTCTCTTGTTAGTATTTAATTTTTTAAACTTTGTGTAGAGTTTTTAACGTTTTAATTATCATGTGCAGTGGCAAGATCCTTTTGGTATGGTCAACTCAGGTAAATTTATGAATATTATTTACTTAGAAATTGCTATATTTTCTTCTCAGTGTTACAAAAAACGCTAAGCAAGAAGTGTATTTTTGTAAAATTAATGTGGTTTTTCTTTCACATTAAAGTGGCATGGTTGAACCAATTTTTGGAGTACTTGGGGCCCTGGCCGTTTCAATCGCGACAACAATTTTGCCCCTAGGTAACACTTTTAATACGTAAATCTGGTATTTAGTTTTTGTTTTGTCCATAGGTCTTGCTTTTGCTGCTGGAGCTATGATCTTTATTGGTAAATTGAGCAAAGGAAAACATAAACATAAAACTATAATAAACTCTTCTTGAAGTCTGCGACGATCTTATTCCTGAGGCTCATTCTAGCGGCAACGGAATGATTTCAACTTGGGGCTGCATAATTGGATTTGTAGTGATGATGTGCCTTGACGTTGGACTTGGTTAAAATTAGAGTTTCCTCAGATAATCTAATGTACTTAGACATTTAGAACTGTCCATTATATTTTTGTACTAATAAGCCTGCATATTTTTAATTATTCTAAACTAAAACCACTAGAGTTTTACAAATTAAGTTTTTTTTTTTCAAAATATTCAATGTAGGCAAATTGAAATCAACGTTTGTGATAGTCAAAAACTTTCCCTAGTTTGATAAGGGTTTAATAAAAAATCACTAGTTAAACATTTTTCGTCGTTCAGTTCCATTTTAAACAACAAGGTCAAACACATTTATTTAAATCATCAATAGGAATTCCAAAAATCATTCAAAAAAAAATGTTTGAGAAAAAAAAGAGCTGATAACAATTGGCTGGATCGTCAACCCATCTTTTTACTATGGACAGCATGCTTTCAAGTCGTGTTATGACAGAACGTAATTAGAAAATCATCATGCAGCTTATTTGCGTTTTGAAATGTTCCCTAACAACATCGGAAAATTTAAAACAGCCGAGCAGGGGACATTTGAAAAAGCGAAACTTTGAACGTCTATGGCATCTTGACATTGGGCCATGTGTTTAATCGGCGCTCTCCTCTCTGTGACTAATAAACAGAAAAAAGTGATTTAAGAGCGTCTGATGGATTGAAAATACTCATTGCAATTTTGTTCCTCTGATCATCAACAAGTTTCTTCAAAGAATATTATTTTTTTGAATGCGTTGACCCATGCTAGTTTTTAAAGTGTTATCGATATTTTAATTAGAAATATGAGTTCCATTCAAGGCAGAGTAACGCTTTTGGAAAACACAAAAGAGTTACAAAAAATACTTGAGAAAAGAGGAAAATGTTACGAATTTTCTCCAATACTTAGTAAGTATCATCAGTTTCGTTTATGTTAATTAAAGTTTAAAATTTTTCATTGGAATTGTGACATTTATTTTCTAAAGGTTTTTGTCTTAAAAAGTTAAACTACACTGGTTTATTTTTGGTTTCTGAACATTTTATGCTTTTCCAATTAATTAAAAGTGATGGTGACGTATTTTTGGAATATAAGAAAAATTATCCAAATCAAATTGATAAGAACATTTAAATATAACCATGTTAGTGAAGAGAAAGTTGATAAGCTTTATTTCTTGTTTACGCTTTCAGAGTATATATTCTCCAAAGATTTTTCATTTATTCATCTGCTTGAGAATAATTTGAAGTCATCGCAAACGTTCGTGCAAAAACCAGCAAATCAAATTTTCTGTGTTGTCATGCCAGTTGTTATGAATTTGATAAGGAAACTGTCTTCTAAGGTAATCACATATTGCTATCAAGCTTCCACAAAGACAAAATAACGTTATTATTTTTTCTCGATTGACAGCAAACAGAAAATGATGTTTCGGAAAGACGTCCATCATCATCCATTCTAACTACAGTCAAGCAGAATATTGCACACAAAAATGAAGGGTTACAGAAAATTGAACAAAGTGAATCTCAATTCGAGCCAGGAAAAAACCTACTTTGCACCAAAGATGTAGTTGAATCAGACACAAATATGTGGTTGATCCAGTTTAGTTCCATCTTCTGCATCACAGCAGTGTATTTGGAGCTTTTCTGCATCATCTACCTCATATTCGATACTGATTTCAAGATTGGATTCATATTTCTTCTACTCTGTTCGCTTTGTATCAACTACATTTTGTTAAAGGTGAGAAACATTATATAATGTGATACTGTAATCAAATGATAAGAGTTTTATTATGATCTAACAAATAAAAACATGAATTTCTTAGCAATAGTCCCAAGTTCTTCTTAACAAGAAGTAAAGAACAAGTAAAGGCTAAATCAAAAGTAAGACGTATTAAAAAGAAAAACTGAATAATTGCAGAATAATTTATGAAAATTTTATGCCATGAAATTCACCTCCCAACAAAAAGCTAGCTGACCTTACACAGAAAATACAGAAAATTAGTTGTGAAATTTATTTATTACTTTTAAGTGGCATTTTTTTTGATTACTCTTATGCTCTAACTGAATGTTGCGTTGTTTTAAAAATAATATAGTGCGACCAAATATCGTGATATGTGAGAATCGGTTCAAAACGAAATGAGCAATGCGACAATGTTTCAACTAATTAGAACTACTGCAAAACCAAATTAGTTAATTACTTTTATTTTTTTCAGATCTCACTTATAAACACTTCACCAAAAAGCCGGATCAGCAGGGAAAAAAATTCACCGGTGGCCAAAAGAACCTTAAAAGACTTGAAAACTCTTTTATCACAAATTCTGTGTTCTGTGAATATAAGCTGTGTAAAAAATACCAAAATGCTTTAAAGTGCGATTTTCATTAGTGTAGACAGATAAAAAATCTTAAGAAGTTGATTTAAATTTATTTTAAAACAATTAAGTCTTTGGACCATGTTCTATATATACTTAATTCAGTAAACCAAAAAAATATTTCAAGTTCTTTACACCATAACTAAAGACATAACTAAAGCCTGAAGAATATCATTCAAGTGTAAATAAATTTTCGTTTTTGAACTTACGCAATAAACGGGGATTTTAGAACCTGCAAAAAAATTAGTTTTCCAGGACCACCGTGAAAATTTTCTTCCGCTACATTTTCTTCCGCTGTGAGAGTATCAATTGAATGTTCCATGCGTCGGAATGTTTCCATTGTTTATTATTATAGCATGGCTAGCCTTAACGGTTTATTTTGTTATAAACATTAAACAATTGCAGATAAAATATCAAGAGCTGGAATCAAGAAATTTGCTGACTCATTAATTTCAAGAAGGTTTAGAAAGTGACAAGGTTGTTGATCGAGAGAATAGCTACAAGAATAGCTGATTTTGAAAATAGG